>CAEGAF010033030.1:0-27369 GCA_903067075.1 Micropoecilia bifurca | reverse complement strand
TGTCATGTTTTTTTATTTATTTTTTATTTTATTTTTATTTTATTATTTTTCTCTTATTTTGTTTTTACCTTTTTTATTATGGACCTTTTTGGTCTGGAATAAAGATTGATTGATTGATTGATATATATAAAGGTTCACATCAGTCTCATTGTGTGCTCAGTTGGGTGTCAAAGTACAACGCTATAATGCAGTTTCTGAGCAAAACTGCAGAAATAGTGGGTGTGTTTGACTGTCTCACAAGGAAAAAAGCGTGGGTATTATAAAACACCCACATCTGCCCAGGGTTGTGGCGCCCAGGACAGTTCTCCCTCTGTCCAAAATTTAATCACGCCTTACGTACACCATGTTATCTTGGGGGACAAAAACCCACCCAATCTTTACACTAACATTTACTTTCTGAATGAAAAAAAAAAAATCATTGAACAGCTCAGTTGAGAACAGCTGCATGGACAGATCCGATTTCAATGCATATTTCTTCTGATATACAACATGTAGCAGTGTATTGATCACAGCTCTGTGATTTCATTACAGCATTTTAATCCAATATTAATAAGGGTGGTTATTAACCTTTACCAGCCTTGTTCCTTATTAGAGTTTTATTGCACTGATGTTTAGAGAAGCTTAATGAGGCTCAGGGATTCATCTTGCTGAAGCAGGATATAAGTGAGCTCAAACTGCATGTGCATTTGCAGAGTGAGCACATGTACCTATATGAGCGTCACGTTAAGGCCACGAGAAAAAGGACGTGCAGGTTTTAATAAGAGGGTAGGTGTTGCTCACTGCCAGCCTATCATTACCGTCATTGTGGACTGCAACAGTGATTCTTTGTTCACAGCTGGCAATCATACAGAACAAGACCTTAGAGCACAATACAGCACAGCCCACTGCTTATTTTAACATCAAATCCCAACTCCACCATGTCTCATTTTTGCTTCGTGTCTGTCATCACTTTGTCTTTGTTTCCTTTTGTTTCTCAACATACAATTACATGTAAAGAGCCTTACAAAATTTTAGGAAAAAGATTTTCTGTTTTTTATGCAACTTAAGCGTTGCATCAGGTCTTTGATTAAAACAGCAAAAAAAATCCTCCGATGCGCATAAATAAGAAGAATGAGAACTGACTCAAAAGACGCTTATAGCTCAAAAACAAAAATCTAATATGTGCCGTTGTGTTCATTCTGTTCATTACATGGGGATTATGAGAAAAAAGTACACTTCTTCTATATTTCTTTATTGCCATAGTGACAAAACATGGTTATTTGAAATATAACAAAAAAAAAAGAATATTTATATATATATATATATATATATATATATATATATATATATATATCTCAAAAACAATGGAACAAGTTTGGAAAAACCTCAGAATGTTTTTCTGTCGTTAAATTGTCGTTAAATTGTTCTCGGATTTGATCAATAAGGATGATGATGTTAATGATAATGATGTTTAAGTTTGTTTGCAACTGCTTCATAGCTTTTTTACAGAACTTAACAAAAAGGGCTTTTCATGTTTTTAGGAGTCTGTGCTATGTTAAATCATCTCTAGCACAAAATCCTTGATACTTAGGCTGGTAACATCTGGACTTTATTTTTATATGAAAACAGTTTGAGATTCATGAAAGATTACTTCTAAAAGGGGATAAATATGGAATTTAAATTAAAACAAGTATGAAAATCATAAATCCCTTACTGGTCTCCCAAGCAGTTTCATGTTTTTGTGAACTTTACACTCCTCTTCTAGCACCTGTGCGCTTTTACAGTTTTTGTGTGTGTGGTTTCGGGTTTGATGGGAAAACCTCCTGTTTCCCCGTAGCCTGACTGTGACTTACGTTTGCCACACTCCTCGTGAGTGTTACTCTAAGGCAGTGGGAGGTTTAAATGTACTGTGTTCAAGTCCATCTTTCTTATCCATCTTCAATCCTTCCAGTCTCATTTGCATCATTGATTTTTCTTTTTTTTTCACATAGTGGGTCTTAGATTTAATTTTTATGAATTTATTGCAATTTAATTGCTTTGCAGAACAATGCACTTGCCAAAAATAAAACAAGGATTTACTTGCTAAACAGTACAACTCAACCTACCGCAAAAGACTAAAATTGGCACCAAAATAAGGAAATATGTGCTTCTGACTCATTTCAATAATATTTCTTGTCAGTAAATCTGTTTATTTGAATTTAAATCACATCAAATTTGCATGGAAAAGGTCTTTGTGAGATAAACAGCACAGTTGAGAATGTAGGTTAAGCCCATGAGTAAGTAGCCAAATTCTTTCAGCTTGTGCAAAACCGTCTTTGTTTCCGACTCTTGTTTGTTGTCATGTACTTGACTTGAATACTGAAGTTTGAAAAAAAACAAGACATAGGGACAGTTTAAAAATGTACTAGTTTCATAAAGAAGGGGTCTCTGCAGTGCACAGAAGAAATGTACAAAACAACAACAACCTGGCATCTCTTCCTCACGCTGATTACACGTTTGGTCACATTCTGCTGTTGGATAGTGTCCCATTCTTCAATTAGCATTGGTTTCAAGTCAGCAAGTGTGGTTCTGCTGGTTATTCGTGCACAAATAACAAACCCAAATCAAACCCACAAGTGTTCAGTGGAGTTAAGGTCAGGACTTCAGGCAGGTTGTTATATCTTTTCCACTACATGCAGCACAATTTAAGAATAAAAAAAAGATACTTTCCAACAATATAAGGTTTATTCCGAAGATATGAGGTTGCAAAAAATAAATATTGGACCAAACACAAATATTCTGACTTTTTTGTGCTAAATATCGGACTGCTGTTATTTATTTGTCAAATTTACAGGTATTGCCGTTACAATAAAACTCAAGCCTGACATACCAAAACCAGTTGACTTTTTAACTTTTCCAAGGATTCTTTCAGATAAATCTCACAGCAGTTGAATTATATTTTAGCAATATTGTCTCTCCTATCTGTGTGCTTGTTGCACAAACTCCCAAGAGATCAGCTTTATCGCTACAGTTTTATTGTCTTCAACATTTTGCCTAATATTCAACAAGGATAAGAAACTATCGATTGTTGCTTCAGAGGCACAGATGGAAAAACTGAGGTCCTTAGGGATATTTTTGGATTAGATTTTCATTTCAAGGCTCACACTGTGTTTTATTGTGTAATTTGAACAAAATCACCAACATTTCTTCTTAGCAGTTTAAAGTGTTGTAACACTCTCCCGACATGTTTACTCTAAAATACAATAAATCATCTTAAAATTTCTTCAGTATTGAAGCAAATACTCTTTATACCAGTCACCATTATTTTTCAATAACTTGAGAGAAAACCAGGAGCTCAAAGCAAAGTTCATGTTTAGATTCAGAGAGATAACCTGGAAAAGATGCTAAAATGGACTGAGGAGGAGAGGATTCAAATTATGTTCCCTAAAAAATTATATGAATTAGGCAGGATGGCTCTTAAATATTCTTATTTTTTTCTATTTAGCTTTTGTGGAGCTAAATAAACACCCACATATTCATATGTAGCTTTTAATGAACTTCAATATTTCCGGTTCAGTCAGAGGTAATTAATGTGAACCTGTTTTTCTTAAATGTTAATGTTAATCATTAATTCTTGACTCCACCTCTACTGGACATTAATCAAGAGCTTTTAAACTTACAACAACAGCCATTCAATACTTCTACCTGACAAAATATTTCAATCAGATTTGTCAGGTGTATTTAATTTGGTTCTACCATCTTTTACACATTTATGGAGTCATTGTTGTGTTTTCTTTTTGTTCTTCTTACTGTAGCTTTCCTCTGGCATCTCTAATTGGAATTCCTGTCTTTTGGCCTCATGCATTTGTAACATTTTGATTTAAAAGTTACGCTTCTTTGTTTAATTGTTTTTCTTGTCACTTTTTATCTTTGTTAGTTGCTAACTTGGTTCATGAATTTCCCTATTTTACATCTAGGACACAACTATCACTACAGTTGGTAGTGATAGTTGTATTCTGTATTCTTAGTATTGTTTTCTCATAGAATAACGTTGTTGAATTTGCTGTGTAAATGTGCTAATTTTTAAAGGTCCACCTAGAAGTATCTTTTAACATAATGTTTGCATAACATCTCTCCTGAACATAACATATTCATTATGTTTAAATTCTTTTAAAGTCTTAGCTGTTCTGATATTCTTTCTAATTTTCTTTTTTTTCCCCTTAATCTCCCTCGTTCACCTTTGTATCTCAGCAGGGCAACTTAATTAGTCCAAATCTTAAATCTTTCACTCACATTTTGCTCAAAGCTCATCATCTCTCTTTGCCTCCCTTTGTGGGGATCCCTGGCCTGTCTCTTGCCTCCTTCGGTGCAGACCAAAATTACAGCCCATTCTGGATAAGGTCATGTTTTTGTCACTGTGACGGCAATGCCTGGTATGGACTAATTATGTTGGAAGCAATCCTTGTCTCCACATTGGGGCTGAAGGTGCCAAAATTCATGGGGTTATGAACAAATTGGTTCCGGTGGGAGATGGAGGACAGGAAGTGGGCTTTGATGAATGTACCAATGAGATACAGCTGCTTGTGAAATAGATTTGAATTTGCTGTCTATGTGAGTCTGCCTTTTTAGCTGACTGGTATATTGAATTGGATATTCTTGTTTGAGCACGTCATTTAAAATAAATTGAGTAATATGTTAAGGGCAGTGTATTTCTCTGTTATGAATGTGGTTATGATTTTCCAGAGATCTATCTATCTCTGATTCAAAATTGCAGGTGAAGGGATAAATTTGAATCGAGTGTGTTAAGATGAAAGAGTGCTCTAGCTGGCAAAGCTTCAATCACAGCATTCACGCAGGACAAACATAAATTTTTTCCGTATCTTTTTCCTTTGTCATTTTTACATGTTAGAGGACAGCATCTTAGATCCAAAGTAAACATTCTGTCTGCCGTTTGCTCAAGTGGTCACTGTTAAGGCCTCTATCTTAACTCTTGTAGGAAGAAACTCAAAATTATCCGTTCCACAAGAACAGACGCCGTCTCAGATCACATCAACAGAGGGCCCTCCATCTCTTGCCCCCCTGACTGCCCTGGAAAAAAAAACGCCACAACCCAAAACATCTGCCCAAATACAAGGAGAATGCTTCCCAACTGCTAGACCAAAAGCAGTCACTGCATCAACTTTCCCCCTGTTTATACAACTGGTAAATATACCACTTGTGCCAGTTGAACGCCTTTTACAAGACCAGATCAAGTAAGGGGTTACGTCTGGGCAGAGGAAGTTAGTTAAGGAGAAATACTCAAAGTCGGCTTCTATCACTTGGAGCATTTCCAGGATTAAAGAATTGATGTCCCATGCAACCATTCAACACTCCTAAGAATGGTTGTAAATGGCATAATAAATAAGGATTGCTATGATGAGGAGTGTTGGAAAGAGTAGGATGTTCTTAAAGAGACAAAGGCCCAATTTCAAGGTGTCAGATTTGTGTGAATGTGACATATAGTTAATTGATTGTGCTATAAAATGGTACCATGTGCCTGGAGAATACACACAGCACTTAAATGTTTTTTATAGCTTCTTTTTTTACATACAGCACCCATACTGTCAGCCACTAGGGGAGGCATAGTGTTAAACATGAGCTATTTTCACAGGATAGGAATAAAATCTGATTATGATGCGTGAAGTCAGTTTTTGACCAATTATGATTCATATCAGTCTGATAGCTACACTTCGCTCTGTTAATAAGCCAAAAGTCAAGTAGATCAGGTGAAAGTATTGCAAATCTACCTTTTTGTTAGTAAGGAAAAAGCATCTCTGACTGGCTGGTGGCCAGATTTTAATTGCTAGTAATTAGCAAAGATGGTATCTGCAGAATATAACTTTTATTGTTGACCTTATCTTGAGACAGTATCTTTTTCAACAAGCCCTCCAATCTCAACATCCTGATAGATTCGCTTAAGGGAATACATTACGGTTTCAAAAGTGACGTTCTGTGCTGAGACGCTGTCAGTGTCTTACCTGCAAAATCCAAGAAACAAAAATTACTTTTCCATGGAATTTCAATTTTTTGTCTAGTCAGAGACAAAGACCTAAGTGTGTTCAGTCAAGTTAAAATCACTCCATTCCAGAAATTGTAATATTTGTGCAAATAGTTTTTTTGACATTTAAACTATCTCAAATTTACGCTAGGCAGTTACAGTATCTACAAGAAAATCTATATAAGCCTTATATGGCATTAATAGGCTTCCCATAATAAAAACCTTCCATGCAAAATACATATTCCAAAAGAAATTGAGAAGCTTCAGCCCAGAGATAACATCTTACAAAAATGTAAACTGTACTTGAACAATTTTTGAGGGGATTTAAAAGAACAAAAACACAGGATTGCTGGCTGGAGAAGGTCCAGTCCTTATACAAAATACATGCTGTTTACTGAGGTATGGATTCAATTTTTCACAGATGCAACACGCTATCTTGGGCTGTGGTTTCCTCTAAATATACATTGCATTAATTAGTGGTGTGTGCTTCTCATTGACATTGTTGTTATATATGCATATGTAGTTTGCTGCTGTGGTTTATCAGTTTCTTGTTTTTTCTCTTTTTCCACAGTTGTGCAAGCAGACTCCAAATGTGTTTTTATGTAATCTCTCCGCTCGTCCTTCCCTCTTCTATTCCAATTTCGCTTTCAACTGTTTACCCCACATCTGGTTCTCTTGTTAGGCTTGTTAGCAAGACAGACTTCCCTTTGGCACTCAGACAGTTCTGATTGCTTCACTGCCAGACAGGACATGTTACAAAATATATATGCTATCACAAATAGTAGTCATGTAATAATGATGCCACTTCCTCTCCATGGCTCCCTCAACCCAGAAAGCAACATCATGCTATTCCAACACATCACTTCCAGGTTCGTCAAAATCTGTTAAACTAAGTTTCAATGAATTAAATGGAGTTTCTCAAACATTTACAGTATTTGTTGCATAGTTTACACAGTGTTACAGTTATGTTCATGGGCAAACCTTTGTGAAAACTACATAAGCAGTTTTCACAAGCACAAGGTTGCATATTCTTTCAACTTGATCATTTTTAGTAACTAAAAAAAGAGAGCTGGCTTGTTCTGTTATTGATGCTGAAAGTGTCTTACAGTTGTCTTCAGTGAAGAATATAGTGCTCTCCACTATAGTGGAACAACTGTTAAGAAAGGTTTCAATAAATAGAGTCTAGAAAAACTATAAGCCCATCATCCGTTCAGCATCCCCCAAAAAAAGATCAGCTACAAAACACAGACAGAGGCTCAATTGAGATACTGACTTCAAATGCATACTGTGTTAAAATTGAGAAATAGATAATTTTTTGTCACTTCAGTGTGAAAGCATGAGAAATAAATTTTTGTATTAAAGCTATTTCGATTCTACCCGAGGTAAGCTTTATTTAGTTCAGAAAAAAAATATTAACTACCTTTTGTGATCTATAGGTTGTCAATATTAAGTGTAAACAAAAACATTTCAGTCCAAGTTTAATCAATACTTGGACTTAAATGATCAATACTTTTCCAACACATCTAAACATCAATAGCCATCAAGTTGATTTTGTTTAATCTTTTATTTTTCAATCACATTTTTACATTCTATGGAAGTCAAATTAACTATGTAAGTTCAGTCCATTTACCATTTAACTACTAAATAAACCAAATCATCATTGACACCCCAAGATCAGTGGGTGAAATATTTCAATTGCAATAAGCCAAGTGTTTGCATCCAATATTAAGTATATATTAATGTTATGCATTCAGGCACCGGATGTTGATAACGTATTTGGCCATTTTGATGGACTCTAATTGCTTTTAGTTTCCTGGCCTGATTATAGTTTCAGTGACTGCTAAAGTTCTCAGGCAGTGGTAAAACAAAAGTGTCAGAAAAATGTGAACTAATTACAATCAATACTGTCAATACAGCCTTTAACAATAGTATTACTTTCTGTTTAGTATTTTTATACTCGATAAATCAACTTACGAAGTTGTCTTTTCTGTCTGTTTCAGATTTGGAAGTTTATCACACTTGCACTGTCTGTATTTTTTTGATAAACCTGAAACCAGGATTTACTTTCATCACATAAACCTATTTAGACTCTTCTGTGTTTCTGTTGCACAGATACAAGGAGCCAAGGCAAGGCAGTAAATGAGACCTTAACATATTGTTTTGGTCATTAAGCTTAGGCATGTGCAGCTCTATTTACTCTGTGTTCTCTGGTTAAAGCAAAACATAGACATTTTTATATAAGACCTCATAACATTTCCAAATCAATTGTAACCACATTAAGAAATCAAAGCAACACTGATTAGCCAGTACATTAATGGAGCAGAGTACATGGTGGAAATGTGCTCATTGCAGTGATTTACTATTCTTATCAACAAATTCAACAGTGTATGGGCTCTGCAGTTGCATGCTGGGGCACTTTTCTTCAGAGCTCCAACTAACTGCTGGTGGGAGTTACAAAAACTAACTCTACAACTTTCCAATTTTGAAATTAGAAAGGATTTAAAAGGGATAAATGATCCCATGGGGACCTTCACAATGACTGACAATGATTTAACATTGTAGGAGACAGAAATGTTTGTACTGTACGAAGAACTGCTATCTTAATAAGCAGTTAATTGCTAATGCTCCAAACACCCTATAGGTTTTTATCTGATGAAAAGGTTTAAGAGAATTAAAAGTTTTTTTGTTTTTTTTCTGCGTTTGGCTTCCCTCCCTGCACTTCCTGCCTGTACTCTAGCAGTGACCTATTCGCACTGACTTTCCAAGGCTTATGGGTAAGCAAATTCAGCAGATCTTAACACCTTCTCCGCATTGCACCTGATTGAGGACGTAGGGAAAAAAAAAAAATCCCCCTCACATGCACTTTTGCGGTCCTCGTGCACCTCGTCTAATCCGCCCTTCCCCCCTCCTCTGCTTTCATCTATGCATCCTTCCCCTTAACTCTTTTCTGTCTTTCTTCTCTCCCTTTTCTTTCTCCTTCCCTCTCAGGAGGCTGCAGCAAGATTCATTTAGAGCAATCAGCGCGAGACATGAATACAGAGCAGAGCTGTGTCACACACATGCTCAAATGAAGACTCACACAAACATGCGCCAATACAGAATGTCTCTTCAACCTCTAAAAGCAATGATGAGCCAGCTGAGAGAGAGTTCGACACACAGATCCACACGGTCACAGGCGCCCACAAAGTGATGGACACTATCTTCAACCTTTGAAAGTGATGATGAGAAGGCTGAGTACAGAGAGCCTTAGGACTCTGTGCTGCTACGGCAAACTAATTTTTAATTTATTCTTTATACGTTTGTGCCACGTGTACAAACATGCCTTTGCTCAGACAGCAAAAATGTGTGTGGTGCTGACAAATGGGGCCACCTTCCCTTAAACCTCTGCCCTCAGAGCCTCTGAAAATACCATATAGAATTTATTTGTTTGTCTTGCCTCTATTAACCTTAGTAGTCATCGTACATTTAATTAACTTAACTTGTGTATTTGCAAATATAATCAATGGGTCAAAGTGAGGCTGAAGGAAGATGTTTGAAAGGCTCAGAGCTTTAAAGGTCAAGGCTTTGATTGCTTTGCAGTGCTTTTGAGTCCAGAATATAGATTTCCTCTCTGGTAGATGTCCCCACAGTTTATGAAGTAATGGGTTTTATGAGCATGTGTTTAAAGACAGTAAATGAATTCCTGATCCCAACTTGAGCTAAGTCTTAAAGTCAAGGTCAGCTTGGATGGCCTTGGTAACAATGTGAGCCTGGGGATATGCAGTAAAGGACACTTCTCTGCTTGGTCAGTCCAGCGCTTTGCTTCAGGCTAAATGTACTTCAAAACTGTAATTCCTGCATTTGAATAATACATATGACTGATATAATTTTAACTACATACATAAATAGAGCAGAGAGAAGATATTTTAGCCCCAATAAAAAATTCACAGAAAGCATGAAAGTATTTTTCAAGTGCTGTAAACAAAGCAAAAAACCTTTGTTTTTATTTGTAGGCCTTCTCAGCACTTTTGCAGCTTGAGCCTAATACTAGAGAAGTAGCACAAACATCTAGAATTAGTACAATCAGAAGCTTTAGGTTTATAATTCTCAAGAATGTAGGGGTCTGTTTTCCACAAACACACAAAAAAAAACAAAAAGCACCCACAAAATTATGACCAATCATACAATGGTTTTGCAAGCAGAGGGGGGTAAAAGGTTTGCCAAAGGGGTTGTGATAAGAAGGGGCAAACAACATGAGGTTGAGAACAAAGTGAGGCAATTTTTGTCATGCAACCGTGCCAGTGTGATCCAATTTGTGCAGTTCAGTCCCACCATGCAGAGCCCTTAGCAGTGTTAGCTCTTGAGGAAAGCTTTCCATGAGGTTTAGCTCTGTGTTTATTGGAATTTTTGACAATTCTTCCTAAGACAAATTCGTAAAATCAGACACTAATGCTTTAAGAGAAGCTCCAACTCACAGTCTCTACCGTAATTTGTCCCAAAAGTGTAAGCAACAGGTAGACACCAGGTCTCTGTGCAGAACAGACATGAACATAGTTTTTAGGTATCTTGGTTTGTGCTATGCTGATTGTGTTGGATCCGGAAGGGGAAGCCCCCAAACTTCTCCACGGGAATTGTTCCAAATTTCAGTGGAGAAATTTCGCACAATGAGGATTCCTTTTCTCTGGAACTATTAGACAAGTGCCCAAAGAAATTCAAGAGCAAATAAGAAAAGGATATTTACATCTCTCATAACGGTTTCTAAGTAATTTCTAAAGCTCTGAGACTCCAGTAAATAAAACTGAGACTCGTCATCTGCAAGTACAGAATACTTTAAGCAAAGGTAAACAATTCCAGGAGTGGTGAGCTTAGCAAATTACTCCAATTTCATATCATAAGTCACCCAGGAGATCTCAAACAAACCAGAACATCTTAAGCACCGCAGGCCTCAGTTAAGGTTAGTGTTCATGATTCAACAAAAAGGAAATTGACTTAGTCCGGTATGGTTAGTTTTTTTTTCCTTAAGAAAATTAGATTATAATTGGGTTTTGTATTTACTCAGGCAATCTCTACCTCATGTGCTTGAGATTAAAATGTGTTTGATTTGAAACATTTTAAATGTGGAAAAAAGGGAATAGTAGCAGTCTTCTGTGAGTGGGCCACATACATGTTAAAGTTTAAACCACCTTATTTCTCAATGATTTCAAAAGACCCTGCCAAAAAAAGTGTAGTCTGTGTTAGGAGTGTTAACAGGATCCCACTGCCCAAGACACGACAATGTCATTACTCAGCTCAGTTGTGACCGTAGCTCCTCATGCAGGGAACCGATGTCTTTATTCAATATATAAACAAATCAGTGGAAAACTTTGTGGTAAAGAACCATTTGTCCTGTTTCAGTAAATATGTGTAAAAATAGTAAAGACATATTTTTATGTACCTACAGAAACGCAAATGTTCATATTTTGACATGCTAATGTATCCACCACAAAGCAGATGGCTTCCTACTTATTTGACGGCTAAATTTTAAGAATACTTAGTTATTTTATTTTCACAAAAAACATAACAACTGACAGATATACAATCACTGTTAAACTTCTTAAGCATCACTGTTGGTTTTATCTTCAGCAATACACTTTTTTGTGGTCTGACTTCTGTACAATTCATAAACTTTTAAATAAACAACTCATTGATCATGTTTATGATTTCTTTGTCATATTAACTTGCAAATGGGCATCTGCTGTTCTGTCACACAGTGGTTTAATGAGGCACTTTGCCGTGAATCTCCCTGCAGGTGTTACAATGACCAAGACAAGGGACGTACAGCATGCTGTCACATTTTGTCATCATTGACTGCATTTATGACTCATGAGCATTAGTTATCTGGATTTGTGTGTGGGAGAAGATGATAAACTCACAGAATTACACACACACACACACACACACACACTGAAACAAGGAGCAGCCGTCGACACAGTACTTCATGTCCTATCAGAGATCAATATTTCATTTGCTCTCCTCCTCTGCTTAGATGCTGACTGGCATCCCTTCCTGGGGGGACAGCTCATGGACATGCACACGCACACACTAATTCAGCCAGCAGACACACACCCACACGCATGCACACGCACACACACACACACACACACGCAGTGAAGCACTCAGAGCCGTTGTTTGCCTTGACTGACGTTTCAGCCGTGCTGTGCTGACATCTCGTTGACACTCTATCCCTTTCAGACGCACATCACTGTTTACCAACTACTCTGAGCAAAATGCTGCATGTTTCAGGGCGTACGCGCCTTTGTACAAGTGTGTCCTCGATACTTCCGGTCTGTCATCATTACACACAAACCTTGTATTACTTTTAGATCACTGTTTACACATTTAATCAAAGCCAAGGTGTGTGTGTGTGTGTGTGTGTGTGTGTCCCTTTCATTTGTGTTTGCAAGCATGCACGTACACACCTCAGTAAAAAAAAAATTAAATAAAACTCTTCCCTCTTTCTTTGCGGATGGTTGTGCTCAGACTAGATCAGTGAAGCTTTGGTGTCATTGTAACCAAGTGAATAGGCTCAGTGTTTCAATGCAAATTTATAGCACCGCAATGACAGGGGCTGGGAATAGAGAATTGGCAACTCAGAGAGGGTCCGACACAGGTAGAGGTGACAGTGAGAGAACGGGGGCTACGGGAGGAGGGGCTGATGGTAGGAGGATAGACGGAGGAGGAAGAAAGAAGACCGAAAGTATTCAGACAAAGATGTAAGACAACAAAAGAAGGTTTTTTTCTGTACTATGTCACGGTACCTTGCAAAACTCTTCCTACCCCTTAATTGTTTTGTCCCATTAATTCATTCTTCAGCCATGAATTCCTTTTAGTTTCATATATTTTCTTTGGCTTTTGTCAAATAAACAGTGTCATTGTGAAGGTGAAGGAAAACAAGAGTGCTGTGAAAAGCTATTTGTCTTGCATCAGATTTATTCTGCTATTTTTCACAGTTGTGTTTCAGATTACCAAAGTTATTGGAACATCCAGGATAATCTGAGTGAATACAAAAGCTGGTTTTCAAATGTCAAGATCAAAGAGTGAAACACTTGTCACACCACTGCCTGAACACAACCAGAGCAATTGAGTCAACAAATCACTTCAATCAATCAATCAAGTTCTTTTCTATGGCCCTTTTCAGCAACATGGCAGATCACAGTGCTTTACATTGTGAAAACATACCACAGTGTTGGTAACGTTTCTTTAACATTTATGGAATCTAGGAAATATGCCAACAACATTCAGTGCCAATGTTGCAATCCAATATGAAGACAATCCAAGCATTCTCTTTTCCAAAAATATCTTAGTGCTTTTTATTTATTTATTTATCAATACATTTAATACAGCTGGCTCTGGCCTTACAATATACCCCAAAAATAATGGCCATCCTCTTTAATGAGTCGGCTTTCTTTGAAGCTGTTGTCAGCTTTTGCACTCAAAAAACAATTTCATTTAAATTACAGATGATTAAAACTTAATTACTCTATCATCTGCGTGCGGCTTTATATTTATTTTTTGCGCACATTTTATGTGCCATCCAAAGGTCACAGATGATGTGTGAGACCTCTGCTGCCACCGTGACTGTGCCATCAGCCTACAGCTATGACAAATGGCACTGTGTTACCAACGCCTCTTTGCATAGACAAGTACACACATTTTCCACCTACACACACTGTGATGTTATTGTCATTCGTTCCTCGAGCGGAGCTGCGACTTCTATCAAGCCCGCTATTGTCAGCCTTTCTTCAGGAAGGAAAAAAGATGCTCTTTTTCTATTGCATGACCCATCTATACAGACACTTGACTGTACCCGTTCATATCAAAAATCCCCAGAAATGGATTCGCTATGCATCACGTCCCGTATTATATATATTTATCTAATGAAGAACGATATCACTGTACGAGTGAATCTAAGTGTCGCTGTCAGCACACTGGGAAATGAGACACTCATTTCCGAGTCCACACACACAATGTAGTGGTGTTCTAGTCATTGCAGTCCATGCAGGGCAGATTTATAAGGTTTGCTTTCATGCATACAAAAAAATGTAGCCTTCCTATCAGCTCTCTACCCTCTGTATAAATATTAGCTTATTTGTAGTTGAAGTAAAGCTTCTTTGACACGAGTGTGAGTGCTGTTGTGCTTTCAAATGAAGTAGTTTGACTTATTTCTTGTCCTTGGCTTATTTTTTGTTTGGGTTATAGTAGTTGAATGTTTATTTTTGTTTTGTCTCAGAGATACACAAATAAAAACATATTTTAAAGGGGCTTATTATGTAATTTCGAAGCACATAATGCCATTGAAATGTTGTAAATATCAAAAACAAATTAGAAGAGATTTAACTTTGCTTCACAGCCATATGACTAATTGAAATTTCTCAAACATTTATGTGTTAAAGCAACGCTGTGGATCTGTTTGAGGAGGAAACATTACAACGTGATGTAACTCTTGAAAAGATTGCATTCGCATAATATCTCCTCTTTAAAATAAGTTACAAAAAACTCTTGTTACTTTATTTCACATTAACCTGATTGTGAAAACTTAATCCAACCCCCTTTGCCATTGAGAAGACACTTATTCTTCTATAACATTTCAAAGGTTTGAACATACAGACAGATGAGACCTAATCCATTTCCGTTTGTTTCTTTATAATCCAGGGAGAACCCAGAAATCTGGAAATCTACATCCATCCAAATTCCTGGTTGCTCTCTTCTGTTCTTTTCTCTTTAACCCAGTTTATTATTGGATTCAGGTGTTTTAGTGATTTGATTTACTGGATCTTTTGGACCTAGAGAGAGATCATTTCTAGTGTTATGGCAGAGGCTACAAGTTTTTTTTTGTTTCAAAGGTATTAAACTCAATGTTTAAGATATGCATTTCCACATAGTCCTCCTTTATTTTACACGAAAGAAGTCTCCAATGTTTGTTGTGAAGCAGTTCAGTCCAAAGCTGCTGTCACAATGTTTTCAATCTTGCCATTTATGCTGGTGCTTTAGAAATCCCCTATTATCCGTCCATCCATTATCTTCCACTTATCCGGGATCAGATTGCGGGGGCAGCACAGCTGCAAACTGCTCCAGTGAAAGTTGTAGATCACGATCTGATGAAGCCAACAGGACCACAGCATCTGCTAAAAAGCAGAGACATGATCCCGAGGCCACCAAAAGGAATCCCCTCAACATCTTGGTTGTGGGAAGATATTCTTTCCATACAAGTTGTTCATTGGTAAACAAGCACACAATGTGGCGTCTTCAGCTCTGGGATGGCTGTACGGCTTGATCAGGGACGTGTTTCCTGTTAGACATTAGCTGCATTCAGAATCGTCTCCTCCACTCAGGTCTTAAAAACAAATGTTAGCATCATCTTTACATTACTAGGCAGACCAGCAAAGGATTTGCATCCAGCCTCACCAATGTCACCCTCATGGGTGGCTGGCCACAAAGAGTCAATTTTGTATTTTCCCTGAGAAGTTAAAGGTCTTATTACTTCACAGAGTTTCCTTTTGAAACTCTTCCTCCTTCTGCTGCTGGAACCAGATTATATGTTGAATCAATAGTTATCATACCAGCTTCAAGTTCTCTTCAGTTCTTCATGGCTGGGGTTTTTTTCACCCATATCGAAAATATTATAGCTTTCTAGGGTTCTAGGCCAGGGATTCATCCAGATGTTTTTGGTGACTGAATTCTCAGCCCTGACCATAAGGTGCTGTCTTTTCCCAGACAGTAAAAGACATTCAAAAGCATTCATAGTAGAACAAACATTTAGCTCATTAACATGGTCTTACAGTTTCAGTATCACTTAATTATTTCCCTTCTTTGAGAGTATTCCCTATGGTTGCTATGAGCAAATAAAATCTTTTGTGCAGTCTTTTATTCAAGCCTCATGTAAATATTTTTTGTCTTTCACACTAACTTGCAACCTATTGAAATTCTGACTTCCATTTGTAAATCATGGGTCATGTTTTTTGTATTTTATTTATTTTTAAGTACAATTAGTGACGTTTTCTTCTAGTTGCTTTAGGGTGTCACACGTTTGAGCAACTTTATAATAATACATCTAGATGACTATTATACGTAGTTATAATCCACCTAGTTATATACATCCATTTTTTGTGTCACTGCTAATTTTACCTTCATCAAGATTATTTTGTTTGTGATTAATGCTATGAAGGTACCTGTTGTTTTAAAGGTGCAACATCTCTCTATTTTCTAACTATCATCTATGTGGATTTGGATTGATTATTATGTTAAGGCTGTTATAGTTTTTTTTCAGCTATTACAAATTTGCAGTGTTTGTTTCTTGGCATTGTCAAATAGCTTTTACTACGCATTGAAAAGGATCTGCTCTAATAACCAGATTATTACAGCTATTAAGGGATGCTAAACATTTTATCTGAATGTTGCTCTACAGTGATAAAGGTTTTTGTAATTTCCTGTTGCAATTTTTTTCTAGGTTTCTAAGGTCTTTGCTTCATGTTGATATATTGACAAAAAGCATAGAATCTCAATTGATTGATAACATTCATTAGAGAGCATATATCAATGTTTTTCAGTTGTGTTAAGACATTCTAACCCATGATAGATGTATCCATTTATACACCCAAACTCATAAATATGTGAAAAACAAATAAAAGAACATGTGAGCACAGGTTGCCAAAAGATGCTAAAGAAAGATGGGGTCGCATCTGACAAAACAAAAACAGGCCCATCAAATAAAGGCCCATCAAAGACAAATACCATCTTAAATTTGAGTTCATAATCTAAATTTCTGATTTCTAAAGATAACCAGAGAACTGCTGTCTAGTTAATTTGACATAGAAAAACTGAATAAAAACATCCACCCCGTGCCCTGAATATTGGTGCTTATACAGTAAGCTAATCTCCCGTGCCTTAGCGCCTTCCCATTCAATACTCTGTCACGTTGAAAAAGTAATCCAAGTACTGATCACTGAGTAAATTTCACTGCCTTACTTTACTGATTACGTGATTTCAAATGTAGCCAAGTTATAGTGCGAGTTACTTTTGCTCTTATGCCCAATCTGCTGCTGACAACAGATATATACAGCATTTTCGTAACTGAAGATAATAATTACTTAATTGTGGTTTAAAATGGCACAATGTGCCTGAAAAATACTTTATACCCTCTCTTCAACACAACAGCCTGTTCTGTGATCACCATATGAGACTTATAGAGTGTGACATAACAGACGGTTTGTCTTTATACTGACTTTCTGTCTCAGTGGGTATCACCAAAAGGCTCTTTTGTTTCAAAAAGTGTGCTTTAAAATGACACCTCTACTATAAAAAAACAATAAGATGGGTTGTGATCATTTAAGGTTAAATACATTAAGGATTGTCTATTTCCTGGCTTTTCCATAACATAAGACTATAAATATGTGAACAGCTCCCCGGCCCTTTCTATACACTCTCGCATTACAGACGTTTATATCATTTCCTGGATTAATATCATTCACTTTGTCTTTGTTCATACATCAGTTGGTATTTTACCACTGTCAAAATATTTTGTATTTGCTGCAGATGTCCTATGTATTTTTCTGAGGTTATGATTGTACAGTAGTGTTTAATTACTTCAGTCTGCACTTCTTTATATCATTTTATTTCCTTGGGGAGCACTGCAAAAGCAAGAAAAGGGTCTATTTTAAGTGCAGTCAGAAAGCTATATGGCAGTAAGGCTGTATTTAATAAAAGTTATCTGAACTTCACACCAGTCTCCAGAGCTGTCCTGGTTTAACTGGCCATGTCTGTTCCAATTTAACGTGAAGTGGCAGAAGATGTGTAATTCTTTTTCTCACTCTGTCCTGGTGACACAGCAACAAGGAAGGAGAAAGAAGAGGGGCAGATCACGATATATGAAAAGTGATTACATCAGAAATACGTCAGCTGCAATGAGCATTCTTATTTATCTTCATTATTCATTCTTTCTGTATGAAAGCACTGAAAGCTAGATCTCTTTTTCCTCTCTTTTGATCACCAGCTGTGCTTTTTGGCTTTGCACTGAAAGCACCAGGATTAATCTCTAAAAAAATTGAGCTCAGCATTACATTTATTTGTGATCTACTATACAACTTTTCAAATAAAACAATACAACAATAATGTAAGAATGTGGCATACATTTGAATTCCATCGATTTTATTCTGATACTCCTAAATAAAAGCCAATGCAGCCACTTGCCTTCAGAAGTCATCAAATTACTAAATAAAGTCCACGAGTGTTTCTTTTAGTCTTAGTTTAGTTACAGCTGATCAGGCCACACATAAACTTCCAAGTTCCAAGTCTCTGGGCAGAGAAAAAAAATATTCTGAGAATTAACTAAGAGATCCATGGTTTCTCTGGAGGAGATGCTGAAGTCCACAGCTCAGCTCAGAGAATCTGTTGAGAGATCAGGAAGTTGTAACCCAACAAAAATCTAATAAATATAGAAAAGTGTCACAAAGAGAACATGTGAAACAAGACACTGAGGCCAAATGTAAAATAAGACGGTATCATTCAAACCTACATCAAACTCTGTGTGTAGATGAAAAGTGACACTGCAATGATGAATAATGGAGCAAAATACAGGGCAGATATGGAACAAAACCTGCTAGATCCTGTAAATGACTTGAGAGTGGAGCACAATGACTCTAAAGATACAGTAGAAGCTGAAATAGAAAGATTCAGATGAAATCATTGTCATGTGTTAGTTCTCTCTGTGAAAGTGTAGAAATTAATACAATTTAGGATCTGCAGCAACACATTATAATTGGTGTTCTTAGATGATCTCCATCCAATGTGAATGACTTTGAGCTGTGTGTGTGCGGATCACCTTCTAGCAGGATAATCCCAAACTTACAGCCACATCTATAATGCGATGGCTTAGATCAAAGCATATACTGATGTGTTAAAATGCCCCAGTAAAAGAGCCATAAATTAATCATTTTTGTCACTACTTGAAACTTGCAGTTATCAGATGATCTATTTTCAATTTGAACTCTTTGCAAAAACATGGTTATTATTATCTGTGTGAATAATTTTGCAAGGCCTTTTTGAAAGAAAAGTGGCAGCTTCAGACAGTCTTTTTTTCTTTAAATGAACAAAAATGAAATTTTGTAGAAAATATTTGAAAATAAAAAAATCTTTCTACCAAATTAAATAAAATTAAATGCATGAATAAATCTCTTGTAAATAATAACACAAAATGTTGCATCTCTTATATGTTTACAGTGCCAATGTAACCTGAACAGAGCAGCTTTGCACTGCCTACCTGCAGCTGTGCAGCCTGGTCCAATGCAGCTGTGTAGCATAAAAAATCCATGAGTAAGGTTGGGCATACAGATGCCTCTGTACCTGCTGAGCCCCTTAACGGGGGGGGGGGGACGTGTACATGTGTGACTCCGTTGTAGATGAGATGAGACAGACTGAGGGAGGAAGAGAGAGTGTTGGGTGAAGGGGAAAGTACACCTGTCAACCTGAACCCCTGCAGAGCTCAGAGCTGCGTGGCAGTTTGTTTGGATGTGTGCGCCACTCCTGTGTCCATGCTTGTGACTGTATGTGCAAAATTGTATTAGTGTATGTCATTAAGGTTGTACTCAGGTATCACAGCTACAGTACGGGGTTGGGTGGGATCAACAACGCAGTGTAGAAAGATGCTGGGACAGGTGGCAAGAGCAAGCAGTGCATCTGTCATGCTAATGCTTTTGATGCACGTGTTGGTGTTTGCGCGGCGAAATGTCAGGTGAAGATCATAGTGAAGAGAAATCGAGGACAGCAGAAGGATGAATGAGGAGAGAGGGAAGGAGGAGCAAGAAAAGAAAGCTGGCAGAGCAAGGAGGTGTACAGGAAGGGTAGAGAGAGTGGCAGGGGGAGTGCAGCAAGCCAGAGAGCTTCTTCGCAGGAAATGGAGGGAAAAAGGAGAGAGTCAGGACTCAAGAGGAAGGAGTGCAGGAGGGAAGGTTAGAGGGGAGAGCAGCAGGTACAGTGTGCATCTGTCACCTTCTGCTCCTTTGGGCCAAGAACGCCCAGGAAGAAGCAGGATGGAGGAAAAAGGAGAAAATGGAAGGAGAAAAGTCTTTAACCTGCCCTTTTTTATTTAATTTGAGGCTCTCTCTTAGAAAGTAGTATTTTTAATAAAGATCAGTAATGCTTGGAAAGTTGTCTTGCTGGTACATGTCATGTGGTGAAGCATAGATGCATTTGCATTTGATTGTACAAAATGTAGATTTTATTCTGTTTTATTTGCTTCAAGTAATTGAAGCAAATAAGAACCTGAAGAGAGACGGTGACATTACAGAAGAGAAGAGATGGTACCAGTAGCATTGGGAACTACTTTGGAGCCATCTCCTCAACTCTACTGAGGTTAACGTTGTCCCAGAAACATATGAATAAAACTCCAGTGTGTCAGCTGGTCTCTAAGTATGTGTGTGTGTGTGTGTGTGTGTGTGTGTGTGTGTGTGTGTGTGTGTGTGTGTGTGTGTGTGTGTGTGTGTGTGCGTGCGTGAGTGTGTGTGTGTGCAATGAAGCATTAAGAAGTAAGGGACCTAACCACTGCTAGTCGTGCAGTGCCTTCTTTCTGTTCCGTCCACTGAGATTGTGTGTGAAACTGAAATGACCCAGAAAGACAGAACAACCAACTGTACTGACATCAGAATATTAAGAAAGTCACATGGTACATTTCAATCTCTGACTCTGTTTGGAGTCTTTCTAAAAAAATATTCATTGCAATAAAAGCTTTAATAAATGCAAAGAAAGCAATTAACAGACAATTGATTTATGTCTGCCATAGTAGAGATACATCTGAATGAAGGACATAAGTTCTGAAGAACTGGAGTTAAAGGCTCTTGATCTAAACCGTTCTGTCCTTTTCCAGTTGTATGTTTAACGTTGTTTTCCTGTAACCCTAAACAGCTTTTGGTGATTTTGCAGCTGGACCATAAGATTTTTATTTTTGGATCATGTATTGAATAGCATTCTATGAGATGTTCAAAGTGTAGAATATTGTTTTACAACCTGTTGTTGAGGTCTCATTGGGATGGATAAATTGTTCCTGAAGACAGTGACCAAGAGGAAGATAGATTTCCCAAGTTCCACTTTCTTATAATCACACCATTCTGACACTTGAAGATGTCTTTCACTCACTGGCATTAAAGACGCCAACACATTGTTTAAGTCCCATGATGTCAGCACCTCACTTTTAGCTGATTATCCTGAATTACTATAGCATGTTTCCTTAAACTGCTAAGGCAAGGCTGCAGTTGCTCCAACAGATGGTCTCTGTTTTTTGAAGCGTTGTGTTACTTTTTATTTTATCTGTGTCTCATAATGCCTTTGCACTCGACAGAAAGTATTAATACAGAAATAATTAGCATTGATTCCACATATTTCCACTCATTTACAGTTGAAGTGTTCCCCCCTCAGCATTTTAACTGTGATGTGTGTTTCATAAAGTGAAATCTGTTTGAAGTCTGCCGTTATGTAATCTTGCTGAGGGGGAGATGCCCATACCATCTGTGTTCAAACCTGCAGAATCTGATGCCATGACGGTTTTAGAGAATTATTTGTTTTGGATATGTACAGTATGTGGGAATTATTAGATGATTTTCATGTAGGGATGAAAATTTCAGTGAAAAAGCTAAAGTGAAAGGAAGCAAAAGTGATCTGACTGATGTACATCAACAACGCTCTAGCAGCATCATTAGCGCACCGATGGCTGCATTCTCATGTGGATTTATTTTTGAGCAGAGAAAAACAAGAAAAGCATAAATAAAACTTATATATGTATATACATAGAACTGTCCATGTCATCATCAACATTTCATCATACCTTTGCAGTTTTGTGCAGTTTTTTGTTGACTTCACAGAACATTGTGGAATAATTTCTTGGAGCAATATTTTTGTGTAATAGGAGATTCCACATGATGCAAGGAAGTGCAATGTATCATTTTCAGTCTCAGTGGAATATAGTTGAACCAATCAATATGCCAATTTGTTAATTGATGACCAAGGCACAGTCTTATCCTGCAGTTTTAATAGCCACTCTAGTCAAGAGTTTTGAGCCATGCTGAAAACCACCATTCAGCTGTGATGTAAGTTAACTAATTTACCGAATGAGGGAAACACATTTACTAAGGTACCTTTGGCATCTGTACATCACACACTGACATGAGTATTGATTCGGATATGGGACATGGAGGTCAGCACTAATTTCTAACGCTGTTACTGCCCAGTCTTTGCACCACCTGCTTTGCAGTGCAATCTTGTCCACCAAAATGCTTACAACCACCCAATTCCCACTGACATAGGCTTGAAAAAAGACACACAAAAAAATCGATGTGATGGTTAATTGGAAGTGTGATTGTGCACATGAGAAAATGAAATTCTTCACAAGATGAATATGATTCACCGACTGTTTTAGCTCGCCTGTGACAAATGTTTTGTGATGAGAGCCAATGTCAAAATTCAAGTAAGAGGTACTTAGTGATCTACTGTGAATCGCTAAATGGGCGATTCACAGTAGATCACTAACACAAGTTAGTTTGTGTGTCACTGCTTGTATGTGAATGTATACAGTCCGGCGTAGTAAGCTAAAAATGTGATTGTGTGTAAAAAAGTAAATAAAAATTTGCTTCACTTTAAAGTGAAGCAGTTTTCAAATAATTGGTATGGAAACCTGTATTTGCATGCTTGTAACAGTTGCACCTAAAATTGTTCAACCCCTAGTATAAGTGAAGTTTAACAGCAAAATTAGAAAATTAGCACCTATTTGCAATAATTGCAATAAAAATAATTATAATTGAAATGACTGACTATTTGTTAATAAATAAATGTTTTGAATGTTTTCTACTGAAAATATGCCATTCACCTGGTGCCCTGCAACATTTAGATGTGCCACAGATCCAACACAACTCATCAAATGGCTGAATTAGCTCCCCAGTGTGCAGTCAGGTTCTCTAGACTCCCTCTAATAATCTGTTCACTTAATTCAGATGTGATGAAGCAGAGACACATCTAAAAGTTAAAGAGCATTAAACCTTGAGACCTGGAATTGAGGTTCCCAGACTTAGAGCTACCAGTTTGCTGCTCCAATCTTCTACAAACATAATTATTTGTCAGAAATCATGGGCAGAGGCCTCCCATCTAACCAATATTCTTGGAATTACAAGCTGCCACCACCTATACATATCCCAAGAGATTTTCAAATAAGTTGAAGTTAGGCGACTGTGGTATCCAGGACATCTTTTGAAACTAAGCCTGGCTAAACTTTGAGAAATACTTGATCATTATCACATTAGAAAGTTAAATAATGCCCAAGCTTTGCTTTTCTCACGAAGAGATGGCATTTTCTCCCAGGATTTCCTGCTTTCTGATTAAATCCAATTTCCCTTCAAATGATGCAGGGGCCCTGTGCCAGATGAAGCAAAGCAGCCCTAGAGCCTCATGCTTTGCTCCTTCAATCACACCACTGACACATAACTCAATGAGTCTGCAGCAAATAAGTTGGAAATATAATTATTTACTGGAAGTGGATTTAATACAGTTCATCTACTTAGTAATGATGACATTTGTTAATTGATTGATTGATATGCTTAAAGAAATATTGAAGGGAGAATACATAGATTTTTAACATGTTTGCAAATAGAAAAGTTTGAAGTGTGGCATGCGGTTGAATTCAACCACATTTACTCTGATACCCTAAAATAAGTGCAGACAATTTCCTTTAGGGATCATCTGTTGTGTAAACGGTGTCCAGTTGTGAGCTGAAGAATCTCTGCATGGTTACTTTTTATGGCTACAGACTGGGATGCACTGTGCCAGTTGCATGGAAAGGACATCGATGCCAAGACTGAGTGTGAATGTGACTGACCATAGAAACTTCTGAGTGGATCCCAAAGCAGTGAGAACATTCCCCAGTAACAAACACTGTATCCCTAGTGACCTAAACAAGAAAAAAAGAGCTTTCAGGGTAGGAGATAGGAAATATAGAGGAGTACATACAATAAGGAGGCACATAGGAAGGAGCTGAAGAACCTTCCTCTATAGAAACAATAATAAAAACTTGTATAACATTGTGTTTTTATGGTATTTTGCAACCCTACTCTAATACACAGGTAATAAAAGAAAACAGTGCCAGTCGTTTTGTCAGTGATACACGTCATAAAAGTTTGAGAACCAGTGCTTTGCATAATCTGTGTGATATAGTGTTTCTCTAAATTACAGTTCCTGTAGACAAGGACACTAAATGTACACTTGGTACTGCATAAAGGTCTATTCATTCATTGCAGGTATAGGGAATTAACTTTTGTCTGATAAATTGTAGTCACTGAACACATTAAAAAATGCATCATTGTTAAAACTAATTTTTTTAATTGCTCAATTTGTATAGACTTTTACCCAGAATCCTCTGCAGTTATTCCCAGAAGGCTTGGTGCAGCCCGGGTTGTTATGACTGTAAATAAACTGCCCCTTCCTGGAGCATAACTGTCAGTGTAACGTGTACCAAGGAATGATTTGATTTGGTGTCAGCATCAGGAAAGGCAACTTACTTCAGCTCCAATTTAAGGATTAAAATTGGAGATTTACCAGCATGCAGATTTACCAAAGTCTTTAATTATCGAAGAACAAACAATTAACAGTAAGTTTTCTTGCAAGTTACACAAGGCTGATATAGATGCCCTTTTTTGTTCCTGCTTTATAGGGTGGTGTTGCTAAAGTTTTGCTACTGCAGATGTCTTTTCCTATACATTTGCAAGTACTTTATCATTGTTTCCTGCTGTCTGCTATTACATATTACTGCTGCAACCCATTTTTCTTCTCCACCGTGTTCAGAAAAGATTAAAAAACATTTTTTTTCATGCCATACTAGTGATCTTTAGCATTGACTGCCGATGTGAGGCCAAGTTGTAACTTGATAATGATGATAGAATTTTTTGCTAATTTGCTCAATGTATAATGCAGCAGTTTAACTTTGGATTTATCTAATTTTCCAAGAAAGTTTTTTAGAGATTTATAATGAAAAGATTTTTCAGTAAACATTGTCACAGTGAGAAAACTCCTGCTGTGCAGCCAAGGTAATGTGTAGCTAACTACCTACTGCCTGCAGCGATCACCTCTCTCCTGCTGTTTTCTGTCCTTGTCTCCAGCAACATGAATGTGTGTGTATGTTTGCGCGAGCGTGTGTGTGTGTGTGTGTGTGTGTGTGTGTGTGTGTGTGTGTGTGTGTGTGTGTGTGTGTGTGTGTGTGTGTGTGTGCTCGCATATCTACAGTTCATGAATCAGCATCACCTTTTCCACTGCTACAAGGGAGGAGGCGGAAAGAGAAAGCAGAGAAGCAGGGGAAGTAAGTATAACAGGCCGGGGTTAAAATCTGCTGAATCTTAAAATGGGATAAAGAGTGATAACCAGCTCTTAAGCATTTTTGTTGTGTGCCTGTGAGGAAAGAAGTTGGGTATTAAAGAGATTTGATAATCACAATGAGTAATTCAGGACCTTTCCACTGTTTAAACATTGTGTCCCATCTGTTCTGGGAAATAATTTTCAAATCCTGCAATCACTTTTTGGATTTATTAGACTTGAGCTGAAGCTAAAATCCAACCATACCAATCAGGGCAGTAATAATTGCTCAGTCTAATGTAATAATGCACAAATCCATTTTCATCAGGCCCATAACAACATACGACTAAAGTAATTTTAATAGATATTGTCATTTTTTTTAATATAATGACTTTATGCAAAGGGGTAGAACAGCTCTTAAATCATTTTTTCTTTTCAAATGCATAATTAAGGATCACCTTTTCCATTTCTGTTGAGTTTCATAATTTTATTTTCACTGCAGAGACAAAAACATAATAGCTTCAACAGGTCTACATGAAATCCCCACATTCTCAATGTTTGGACCAACAGTATTAATTCACTTCCCAACAAATTAATTCTTATCACACGACACACGAGTTGCTCCTAACATAGAGACATGCATGACAGCAAAATCCCCACTGGTTGCTTGGTCCTTGGCTTCCAGCAGTTATGGAATCCCCTTTTTACACTTTTTTTTAGCAATGCTGCATTGGAGTTTTAACTTGTAGTGGTTTCAGTTCTTAACCATGAAAAGAAATGTTCTAAAAATACACTACAGCATGACGGGTGGGCAAAGATGGTAGAAAAAGAAGACAAGTGGACAGATGAAGACAGAGTGGTGGGCAGGTCGTGTTCGGTGATTGATGAGATTGGGGGAAGAGGGGTTGGACTTCTGACTGGGTGCGATTCCACTGATTTATATTTAAGGGAGTTCTCCATCAGTCTCAGAGGAGAAAGAAGGCAGGAGATGGAGAAATGAGGTGAAAGTGAGGACATTAGATCACCCTGTCTGACCCATCTGTCAATCAGACCGGCTGTTCTTTAGTGACCAGGTTTGCACGCTGTGTTTTTGTCTGCTTCAGACTCTTGCTATTCCTTATATACGTTTGTTTGAGATAGACTGGCTTATCAGTTATTATCCTAGCATTGTATGATAAGATCACTTAACGTTAAAATCCTCGAAGTGTTCATTGAGTCGAAGGGCCATGAGGATACATCCACCTCATGGGAAAAGGCAATGCATGATTCGACTCAACGTGATGTGAGAAATATGGTATTCACCTTAAAATCTAGAGAAATAAATTATAAAATGATACAACTGCTTTTATTTAAAATAAAGCATGAACTACTCAAGGTTGCATTTTTTTTTACAATGATGATGATTTAATTTATAGCACTTATTCTTAATAATGAAGAAAATAAATCTATGCGAAAGCACAGAAATAATGCTTAAAGTAAATGCAAACTGCAGCATCTTTACCCACTTGATGTATTTTTAAAGTTCTTACAAACTGTTATATGTCTGTCTCCATCTGATTTTTCCACTCTTCAATGTTTTTGTAACCGAGTTGACAAAGTTTTTTTTTTCTCAACATAACAGAGCAAACCAACAACTAAAACCTTGCTTACATCAAATTAAGTCTAAAACATGAGTAAAGGTGCCAAGAGTAAAGTGCATTCTTTACAAACTGATGGATTATGTAAAACCAAAATGCACTTTGACAAGAAATATTGCAAGACTATATTTTATGTTCTTTATTTTCCTGGGGGGTGGGAGAGGTTGTTTGATTGTTTTTCCATATTTGGATGTATTGTGTCTAGTCTATGCACAGGTCATGTGGACTTATGAAAATGTTGATCTGTGTGTAAAATAAATCCAGGTACGGTAAATTAAGAAATTAATCTGAAATGGAGCTTTTTATAGACAGTTGTAGAGCAGCAGTGCACACACACACACACACACACACACACACACACACACACACACACACACACACACACACACACACACACACACA
>CAEGAF010033016.1:0-13134 GCA_903067075.1 Micropoecilia bifurca | reverse complement strand
CCCCCCCCCCCCCCCCCCCCCCCCCCCCCCCCCCCCCCCCCCCCCCCCCCCCCCCCCCCCCCCCCCCCCCCCCACGTGCGATGGGAGAGGTTTGCATGAGGTATGTGTGTGTGTGTGCTTGTGTGTGTGTATATAAGGGCTTCTCCAAGCCCAATTAAGTCAGACTGCATGTCGGAGGGCCTTGCCAAACATGCCCCGCCTGTTTAGAGAGGGCCACGGGGCTAATGAGCACACCCTGGAGGGACGGAATAGCATGAGCGACACAAAGAGGAAAATGGAAGAAAATTCCAGGGAATTAAAAAGCAATAATGACACTCCTTGTTTTTCCCCCCCTCGACAATCCAAATGCTTTTTTCACTTTGTAAAATGTGACCATATTGACTGCTGCAGTTTCTTGTGTGATGTTGTCATGAGACCTAGTGACCTACAGAAATCACTTTTGGGCAGAAAAGACCTACGCCGTTGAAACAGGAGCCATTTGGACGTTCAATACTCCAAACAAATAGCTAAATTTATAAAGCAAGAAAATATGCAAGTTAAGTCCCTGCACAATTTACTGGAGACAAATTATCAAGTCAAAAAAAAGGTGTACATACTAACATTAGCATCCTCTGCAAGATTAAGATGCAAGTTAACTGAGTAGTATAGTTGTACGATTCGATTCAGATGCATTTATAGAAACAGACAGTTATATTACCTTAAGGTAATTGTTTGTATTATTGTTATATTATGACTAAAGACCTAGTTAACGCGTAGAAGCATCATTTTCACAAAGCTCATGGAGAAATTCAAAATTCAGTGCACTTTATTTTAACTCTAGTTCGTGCGCCTACAGTTTGTTTGCAATCAAACTCTGATACTGACCAAAAAAGTGAACTCTGGTCCAGTTGGGATGCATATGTGAACGCCAAGTGGACCGAAGACCGCTTCAAAAGCAGGAAGCGGACATTGGTGCACTGCATTCTGAGCCAATACAACTACAGCAAATGCGCATGTCTAGCTCTAGAGGAGGAAATGGCTCATGGTATTTCGCCACGGCCTGGAGTAATCCTACAACGCTAAAATCTGATGCTAATCCATTATCATTTACTACATTTTGCGAAGGAGGAAGGTATTGCGTGGTTTCCTCTTCACCATTGGCAAATGGCTTGTTCAATAAATCTGATTAGCATCAGATACACAATAAATCTTCATTGGAACATCCCTGCTTTTCGTTCTTTGGTTTGTGAAGGGCTTAAATGCACAATCTGAAACATAAATCTAAATGTGAGCTCTAAAAGATACTGACAGGTAGATTTACTTTGTATTTTAATATCTTTACCGAGACGGACTTTTGATTATGCAGCTACGGCTTCTGAGGTGCGTCACAAGGATTTCACAGCTAAATTTAGCGTTTGTTATCATAAGCGCCACAGAATACAGGGGAAGATACATGTGGCAAGGAAAGTTTACACAAGCGCACAAAGAGCCTCTAATGAGACAGACAAAAACAAGCGGCTAGGAAAATGAAAACCAGAGATGTCCGGAGAAGCAAGGGAGCAAGAAGGAGCAGGCATAATGAAATTACAGGAGCCAAATATTGTGCAACAGGAACAACAACAGTTTTCAAGACAAAATGTCTCTGTGTTCGAAGTGTGTACATGAGCGTGTCACTGTGAGACCCTGTGTGTGAGTAGGGTAAAAGAAGCCCATTGTCTAGCAGTGTAACACAAGCTCACAGCTTCAGATTTGCCTCAAATGAGCTGCGAGGCTGTGGCATCCTTCCTTCAATCCCCCTTCTGTCCTCCTTTCAAACGTGTCCAGGGACACTCAAACCAGTCTCAAAGGAATAGTCTGACATTTAAAGTAATATTTGTTCCTTCTCGGAGTCGAGGCCCCATGTCAATATTGCATACATCCGGTAAACGGAAAGTTACAGTTAAGTGGGTTCAACAGAGAAATAGAATAGTTCAGAAATACCAAGTAAAGTTCAATTATTAGCTTTGTAATTTGTAAAACCACACCAGACTTTCTACATTTTTAATACTGCATTATTATGCAACAACACATTTACAGCCAAAAAAGACTAAATGTATCTTTTTATAGTCACCATACATGGTCCAACTGATCTGAATTTGAATGATAGGGCTGAGCAATATCAGGAAAATATACAATAACATGACTGAGAGTTGGGAGGACAATTTGTTTATCTTTCTTTACTACGTCATTTCTCCCACCCCCCTCTCTACACTCTCAGCCGCTAAAGATACACTACTGAGTCCATCAAACTAACAAATATTCAGTGATTGAATGCAGTGTCCCTATAAAATATGACCAAATATTGCATCCGAGCAGTTTACCGGTATCGCTACATTTCACACAGATATTCCATGATGTTAGCATGTTTTTCCACTTCAGTTTATGTACTGCTACCCTGTCTGACACAAGATTAATAATAAAAATTGAATGGTATTGACAGGTCTATTTGTTTTAACTCTCACCAAGATTCTGAATAAAGCAACTGATGTCTGAAACCACTCAAATAAATCTCCAGGTGACATTTTGCCCCTGTAAGATTTTAATAGCTGCTTTTGTTCCTTACATGTTTGATGATCACACATTTACACTTGAATCCCGGATTCAATCAACTGGCAGTCGCTAACCCACAAGATTAAGGTCCCTGTGGCAGACATGATTTCAGGCTACAGAGACAGCAGAACAAACAAGCAGAGAAACATCTAGCTACCATACACTAAGCCGCAAATTGTTACTGACTAGTAAAGAGGGGGAAAAAAAGACAAGAAGCTGAAAAAATAAAAGAGGAAGAGGAGCCACGCACCATCTGTTGGCTACATATTGACTGAGTGTTTGGATGATTCAAAAAGGCTGTTAATTCTGCACAAAATCCAAATTTGAGGGCTGAGGATAGACCTGGACGATGTTAGTTTTCAGGGAACTTAGAAAAGGAAAGTGGAGAGAAAAGGCCTTATTATTATTATTTTTTTAAAGTGTGTGAATTTGACGTGAGCAAGCTTTCAGCAAAAGATGACTATGTTTGGTCAGTGACAAAATTGAATTAGATCTCTGTTTAGCAGGGCTGCAGCAATGCATCGCTTGTTCAGGCTCTCCTATGCGCTCGGTTTTAAGCGATTGCAAATGACACCGGGAGTAATTGAAAAGCTTGCCACGGCCGCCTCCAAAGCTCCAAACCTGCTTTCCGAGAATGGCATGGGAAAAGGCTGCGGAGGGATAGGAGGGAATCCGAAGAAGAAAAGTGAGGAAGACAAGGGCGATGAGTTTGGGGGGAGGGGAGGAGGGATTTTCTAGGGATGCTGAGTCGCTCATTGATATGACAGTTTGATTTTCTGGACTCTGATGGGAAGCGGCTTAAGAGAGCATCCTTCTATTATAAGGCCCCCTGACATCTAGCCTCTACAGCTCTTCGCTCCCACCCTGCGTCTGTGATTTAAAGTTGCTGCGTGTGTGATTAGAGCACATGCGTTTTTAGCCATGTGTGCGTGCGGGCGTGCGTTCGTCCCCCAGCAGATGCTCCCCTGAGTGTCCAATCTCGGAAAAACACGTGGAGGGAATGCGAAGTCGGAGCAGCTGTCGGTCTGGTAGCGCTTCTAGCCAAACAAGCAGGGTGCAACCTACCAACATCAACAGCCTGACATCTAATAGGAGGCACTACTTCATAAAGAGTATGCGTTTAAGCCTCGGTCACTATTTATGTTGTCACCAGCTATTAGAAATCCAACCAAAGAGTTCATTCTGAGTAAAGGGAACGTTGAGCTGTGAGGTTTCTTTCAGGTTTTTTTGTTTCGTTTTTGCAATGGACAGCAAATAACATGGAGAAATCACCAGGGAAATACGAGTTTCCCAACCATTTAAAAATAAATGCAGTGCAAGGGTCAAAGAAAACATTCCTTCAAGACAAAGCAGCCAAATCGGATACAGTGAATGCAACATGTACTTTTAGCTTTTTAAAATGCCACGTTCAGGGCCGGATTTAGAAAGTTATGGGCCCCTGGGCTATAACCAGTTTTGGTGCCCTTTCAAAAAAAAAAAAAAAAAAGTATTTTATTTATGCAAATTACAGTACATTAAGACTTACTATAGCTTAAGAATGATCAAATATTTTGAGTATTGTATAAAAAAAAATGCAGCAATCGTAAAACTCCATACTTTATAAGGGCTTATGAGTTTTATATAAGGAACAATGTTTGTAAAACATGACTTCATTACAAAAATAACCTAAATCTTTGGGGTCATCATGGGTTACTGCCCACAAAAGCCCTTTATAATGTCTGACCCAAGTCACATCATACCATTAATTTCCATGTATTTATTACAATTTGGTTTGACAGACAAACACAAAGTAATGCATTACTGAAGGGGAATACATCATTTTAGATATAAAAATCTTAAGTGTGGCATACCCCGCACCCAGACACCCTTCAATAAAAAGCAGTGAAAACAACACCTCCAGAAGCCACATACTTGGTGTAATTTTATGTCAGTATATTTCTGTGACAGTCTAAGAAATTTGTCAGAAAACACCAATGAACACATAGCATCATGGAGACAAAGAAGAAAGTTCTGGAGACATTTTAAGCCTGTTCAGGTGATGAAACACATGAATCACAGGACACTGAACATCTCACACAACACCAATACACTCATCTTCCGAAAACACAGAGTGCAGCACAACTACAAAACTACCAAGAAGCGTATACGTTGTAAAGCTGCAAAATATGAAAAAGCTCTGAATGTAATAATACTTTTCCAAGGCATAATGAAACAGAAGAGTCATAAAAATGTTGTTTAAATGCCTTTAGGGAGGAAAAATGACATTTTAAAAACTAAAAATTGTTCAGTGAAGTTTAGTTTGAGTCCATTCTGAACTTAAAAACACCCCTGTGAACCGTGGCTTTGGTTTTCCACTCGGATCATCCCAATCTGCAGGCTGCATCTCGGCATGCGAATAGAACGGTTGAGTTCTGCGCTTTCAACTGGATATTTGTCAATGAAATGCCTCCAGGGGAGTAATGGTAGTATCAGTGTATGCGAATGTGTGGCAACACATCCTACCCTCTGTAAAAACTAACAATACAAGATTTTGTCTCCTTGGAATAAATCAAAGACCGTGTGGGCTGAGGGTGATATGTAATTATATTCATGTGCACAGACACGGGAGACACACAGACAAGCACCGAGATAAAGGGAGGGGGAGGAATGAGGGTGAATCCGAGAGAATCCCAAACAAATCCGGGGATCAGATGTTGTGGCAGGGGGTTCAACCGGGAAAGGAAGAGGCTAGGCCGTGTGTCAGAGGTCGCAGTAAGAGTGCACAAGCTGGTTATGACGGTTTGTTGGGGGTAAATCAACAGGGGGCCGAGTGCAACAAGAATACACGATGCAAGAAGAGAAGCTTCTCCATATGGTGAATCAACAGAGCGCTCGGCACACACATTGAAACACGTTGACAACGAAAAGAAAAGCCAAGGGCCTTTCCTCATTTTCACGCTAAATCTCCAAAGCTTTGTAACGACCATCTCCGCTCAGTCTGAGAAGGGGGCGGGAAAAAAATAATAAGAAAAAAAAAATCAAAAGGAGAAAACGAGACAAGAGGGAAAGCAGGAGATGGACGGGGAGAGCGGTGGCAGACGCTCAGAAGACAAACTGGCCAATCTCGTCTTCTGCTCCTCCTGATTAGCATTCAGAGGAATCTGGAGGAAACAGTTTGTAGTCTGGTCCTTATCAGAGGCTGCATGCGCACCTCCCACACTGGGTCAACTTGCTGAAAGCTCACCGTCGTCTTTCTTTTTTTCCCTCTCCCCAGCTTTCCTACCACTTATTATCTGTAAATCCACCCACACTGGTTCATCCCAAGCAAGAAACATCATCGAATGCTGGAAAGAAAAAAAAAAAGAGAAAAAAGATCAACCCAAACATCCACACTTGGGGAAAGCTAATCAATCCGAGATGAGTTTGTTTAATCGAGCCTCCAGCCTGTGGTCCATCTACCTCCACAAGACTTTGGAAAGTGAAGCTGCGATGCCATAAGTGCAGTGGTGATGGGATGGAGGGAAAGTGGTAGAAAATAGCAGTATGGGATGAGTCACACATTTCCTGGGTGAGTCAGACACAACGGCTTGCAAAAGTATTCACACCCCTTTTGCATTTCGTCACTTTGCAACCACAAACCTCAACCCATTTTATTAGAATAAAAAAAAAACACAGCAGCAGTGCTGCATAATATTGAAGTAAGAAAATTATCCATTTATTGCCCATAAAAATATAAAACAGCACGGTGAGCAGCTTTACACAGCTCCCCTGAGTTAATACTTTGGAGAATGTCTCGTACTTTTTGCATTCGTGTACCAAATTTTCCCTTTAGTCATTTTTTGTTTATGTTCCTTTCCACTCTCAGTTAGTCTGGACAGAGACATCTCTGAACATCAGTGTTCCAGTTTTACCACAAATTCCCAATTACATTTTCTGCTTTGCTCAGAAGCATCCAAAAGTAGTTCTTGGTTTGCAGTTGTGGCAGACCGGTTATTTTTAAGTGATGGATTAAATGGTGTTTTGGGGTATAATGACATGCAGCTGTAATTGAACTGAAAGCTGATTCTATGAAGCATCTATTCCTCCTACTACATTAATGTGCACTACTTTGTGATGGTCCGCCACAAAAAAAAATCTCAATGAAATACATTTAAGTATTTAAGTATATGGTATAACATCTTAATGTTTCTCTGATTGATGGAATGTATCAAATCTGAACTTTAATTTAAAGCCCTGCTTAAGTGCTCAAACAGCAGCTGGCAGAAGCTTCAAACTTGCAAACATAAATCCTAATAAAAAGTAAATAAAACCATCTGCAAAGGTTGAAGGCAACCATGCTCCACAGCTGGGGGTTCAATTCCCTTTAAGCTTCCTCCTTGATGGTCCCACCAGCGAGATCGTTCCTCTGGAATGTGAGTGGGGATATGTTTGTGAGCGCGCGTGTGTGTGTGTGTGTGTGTGTTGGAGGGAAATAGGTAAGCAGGGAAGGAATGATGATCCTGTGATTTCCCCTGGGGTTACATCTGCCCTCGTTGAAGGGGCCGCCTCTGAAAAGCCCCATCCGACATTCTTGGAAAATTCCGCGGACATTCATCACCCCACTCCAAGACCCCTCGTTGAAACCCCACCCCCGCGGCGTGCACCTCTCCCTCCCTGCATCCACTAAAGGCCTTTAAAGTCTGATCCAGAAATGTTCAGAATGACTGCCATGAGACGAGCCAGAGCCAGACCCCGGTCCCTCCCCGCCCTCCCTGCAGCGCCGGGGTCATTGTTCATTCCTCAACCATCGCTCACTTCATCTCTTTTCTCCTTCCTCTGCGGGGATTTGCAACTCTCTAATAGAGGCATCCACCATGTCCCACTAACTGCTGAAACAGCTGGAGCTTGGATGCATGCAGCGTGCTCGACGTTATGTGTGCGGCAGGGCGCACGTTTGGGCGTACACGGCGGGGGGGGGGGGGGACGAACATCTGCGGCGAGAGGAGCGATGCGAAATTATGTTGCCCAGGAATATCTGTCACTCTCTTGACAGATCGATACGTCTGACGCACAAACAGCTGAGGATTGGAGAGCGTCGACAGTGTGCAGCAGCAAACGCCGCAGCAGCTCTGGACTTTGCTTCTTTTTAAATCATGCGCGATACGTCACCTCCCTTCTAATTGCGCCCAACTTCCTTGGTGTCTGCCAATCTGTTCCTTGACAACCAGCACCATATAAGTGACAAACGGTGCCCTCTACAATCGTCGTCCTGGGTAACCGCTGTGTTTATCAGGAGTATTTCAGAGTTGCTTCTGCCCCGGTTTCCACTTAAAGCTCGATAAGGTGACAGCGGGCATGAAGGTCCATATTTAGCCACAACTGTCCAACTCTGATTTAGCACCACAGGTAATTGTGCAGTGTCAGAACGAAGCGGGCAGGGGATGAGTTAGGGCCGGGGGGGCTGCAGCGTTGGAGGAAGGAAGCCAAATTATGCTGAATAGCACTGCAGTGATATCCCTTTTTGCTGTTGAAACAATGCATCAGCGCCAACTACTTTTCACCGAGACACCGGCATCAAAGCAAGAATAATGAATCCTTGCAGAAACCTCGGCTCGATAGCAAGGGAAAACAAAGCTCTTATTGTAATCTCCAGGCTTCTCCCGTCTCTTGTGCATTTATCCCGGCTTTAATCCTTTTCACATTTCTCCGATTCCACTGCTGGCCCATTAGATGAAGAGAATTACAACTCTGCAGTACATTTCCATTCCATTCTCCTCCCTCCACTCAATCAACACTTGGCAGCGCTGGAAAGAAAACACAAGGAAGGAAACAAGGGAGCGAGAGTCGGACACATCAAGCTGTTCACACGAGACAAGTTATATCAAATATCAAACGACGTCTAATCACTGCACGCAGAATTATCTTAGAGCTTGATTAAATGACTTTGGTGGGAGGGAGATATAAAGTTTCCAAATCTAACACATCAGATGGTGAAAACATCTGTTGCCAGAATAAGGTCAGAGAGAGGTATTTTGTTGCATTTGATCTTTTTTTTATTTCCATTGGCGTACAAGTTTTTTTTCCCTAAAGGAAAATGTCATTCATTCTTCGCCCGCAAAGCTGAGATGAACTCAGAAAAGGAAAAGACAAATCAAGTCAATCACAGGCAAACAGACTTTTAGTCAGTGATGCTCCAACCACAGATTTGTGTCCAATTTCCAGTCTCTGGGTTTTGTAAAACATTGTCCTGCTGATGCTGACCAAGTCCAATTTCTCTTTTACAATGATCAGCATAATTTAAATTTTTTTTTGTCTTCTTGCTGCAAGCATTCGTTTTATTTGGAGCAAATAGGACATGGTACCGAGTGTGTGAGAAGAATCGCTCTAAAACAATATCATAACACATTAAGAGAGAAAACATTTTATAAAATATTTAAAAGTGACATTATAGACTGACTTTAGCATCTTGAATTGTCCATAAACTATTAGGGTTGCTAGTTCTTGTGTGTAACTCTGAGAATGCGCAGTAGATCTTTATCAGCAGTTCTGTATTTTGGATGAATGACACCCCAAGCAAGTCCCTTATTACCCTAACTCAGCCAATTAAACTGCAGGAAAGTGTCGGGGTTCTAGGGCAGGATAAACGCTGAATGGCTCATATACTAAAGCTTCTGGTGAGTAGAGAATATATCGAGTAAAAAGAGAGAAAGGAAAATGTGGGTTAATGACAAGAGATGTTTACTGCTGCAATTTTAAGGAACAGTATTTTCTTCATATCATAAATAAATAAACTTGTCCTTAACTCTGAGATTTCCAAAAGGCTTACATCGTTTTTAAATCCTAAGCATGACCGACAGATTTAAAGCTCCTAACTATAACAACACGCCCTCCTGCCAGCCAACCCAGCATCTGCAAACATTTGCTGCGGGTCGATTTGCTCCCAGATTCAGCAAAATGTCTCCAATTCAGGTACAAAATGACCTCCTGTGACAGGTAGCTCCTCTCTCTATGCCAAAAGTCAGGCAAACAAAACAGCAAAGGAGCAAAATTACCAATGCAGCTCTTTGTTGTAGCAGGATAAATGAAGAGACATCATGTCTGTTTCCTTCAGAGCAGCTTCTTACACTATGAGCTGAGTTTTATTTTTAAACACCAAACTGATACTGAAAATTGTAAACATTCTCTTTGGCGTAGAAGGACAAAAGGACTCAAACATCCGATGTCTCCAGTATCTAACCTACCATAAAGTGCATCTCTAGTTTAAGTGTTTGCAGACAAAGAATATTTAGTTCACAGTGCAAACTAGGCAGATTATCAAAACAGCATTCATATGAAACCTCTTTCAAAGACATGCTAACGGAAGTGCTCAAGTTTTTCCCTTCTACACAAAGTTTAGAGTAACAATCTTCCCCTTTGCCTATCTGTTCCTGCATGCTACTGGACAGCTGACTGACAATGCTGCTGCACTACTCTCTCTAATTTTATTTTTAAAATATTTTTGGCTGTGAAAACCATGAAAAGCCATTGAAAATAGAAGACTGCCTGTCTGTTGAAAAGCTGACGGCAAGTTTGAAAACAGAGCAGATATCCAAACTATTCTTCTCACCAATATCACTTTGCTAAGACCATAATAACTGAAGAGTGTTGCTGGAACCTGTCAACAATTGGGCCGTGGTGCGTTCACTGACCAGAAAGAGATGGGATTTCTTTGGTTTAATGCTGGAAATTTATTGTCAGGGTCTAGTTGACATTCTAGATGACTCTCTGCTTTCAAAATATGAATTTCATGTGATGCGAGTAAAAAAAAAAAGGCACCAAGTAAACAAAAATACTAATATCATCAAGTGTGTTTCTCTAAAACAGATAAGCTGGATGATGTTAAGTCTTTAAAATTACATCAAAGACAAAAGCATTGGGTTCCCCAGCGATCAATGGGAAAGCTGTGCTGCTGCTGACTCTGTTGTGGGCTTCACACCTGATAACCACTGAGTTTTATCACCGAGTGATGAATTGATTCTCCCAAAACTGTTATATGTACTACAAAGAAGTTTGTTTGTAAGACACTCAAACCGCAGGGCGACAAAGAAGTGACCACAGACACAAAACTGCAGCATGTTTTTGACAACAGATCTATAGCCGCTGGACAGAAATGAGTCTGTAGGGAGAAAAAGGGACAAGCTGAGAAAAAAAATAGATGTAAAACATCTTGGGGCTCTTGCAGGAGTTTGGTGATGACAAAGGATTTCATACAGTTTTCTGCATTTATAGTGGCAACACAGACTGAAATCTCAATTTGAGTTGTACGTAGAGAGTTCAGGATATTGTTCTTACAGGCTCACATGGGAAAAAGAGGCCAAAGGGGGAGAATCAAGATGAAAGAAAGACAAATCTAAAATTTTATAAGGCTGACACAAAGAGGCTGTGTAAGATAAGAACATCCCAGTTTGTATTAGACTGAAGTCCATATTCCCCTCTTTAGCTGATCTATGTCTAAATAAAAGGACAAAGGGACATGCTGGAATGAAATTAAAACCTTAATTCAATCAACAGGCAGGGGGGAGGAACATTAAAATTTCCATTGATCAGTGAGCTGCAAGGATACCTCAGCTTCAGCGTCAGACATTCAGTCTGAGAATTTAGGCTTGCTTGTCTCCACTAGACGGCCGCCCTTATCAATCCTCCCTGCAGGAGACATTTACAAAGCGCAAAACTACCCTGAAGCAAGCCACCAGCAGCCATTAAGTGATAATTAGGATATTCACAGGTCTCCCGGGGTAACCGTCTCTCTGTCTCCGTAGCTGGCAGGTAAGGTCAAAAGCCTGAAGGTAGATATTTTTTGCTATGAAGTGTGATAGCTTCTTGTGTCTGGAGGGTCTGAAAGTGTTTTCAAAGACAACACCTCAGCTGTATAATTGATTGCTTTGGGCTTCAGTTTGCTGGATTGCATCAGTTTTCAACAAAGTTTCAAATTAATAATCTTACGCATACTTTACAGATGGAATAACCTTTCCCTTTTGGACCGTTCCTTGTAGATCTTAAGAGGTGACAGTGTGTGAAAAATCCTTGCAGGTTAGTCCAGGCTTGACGACAAGAACACAATCAAGGTCACTTAAGGTCCCTTTCTTCTGATGCTCAGTTTGAGCCACACTAAGACATCTAGAGGCCTATGTTCTTACAGTAGACAATGAGTATAAACTGCTTTGCATCTCAGTTATCAAACTTGAAATATCCAACTGCTTTGTTTCATGATCCATGGAAAATTTGGGTACAGAATGACCAAAGCTGTGGGGGTAAAATGACAAAAGGGAAGGAATCTCCAGAACCACAGCGCTTGAGTTCACCCGTCTAGTTGTCATTTACATCGTCTGCGATGAAATGCAAACAAAGGATTTAGTTGCCGTGGATTGTCCTTTTCACCACCTTTAACGCTGAACTTATGACTTCAAGTAAATAAACAGTGGGATCTGAGGGGTAATTGGGATGATGGGTGTTGCCACTTTTGTTTGATGTGACTAAAAGAAAAGCCCGCGATGATGTAATTCTGCCGTGTTTATTTCTTTCGGCTTTTTCCCCACCCTGGAATCAGGCTCGCAGACGTATCTAAAAACAAATTCTGCCGGCAATTGTTTCAAGGAGGGAAACTTGATCAGACTTCATGTCCGACACACAATAAAAGAAATTGGTTTTGTAGAATGCAAACCCATTTAAGTTTGTCCTGTCTGTTGCCAGTCAACGGGAAACAAAAAGGAACCGATCAATATAAGTGGACCTGACAGCACGAATACAACCTCAGAGATTTATCTGCACTAACCTGCAGGACAATGATAAACAATATGCTGATGTTCAGCCAATCCACCAACCCCCCTGCTTCAGCTTTAAGCTGCTCTCCTGGTATCTAAAAAAAAAAATCAGTATAAAAAGATCTGCCTTGTTCTTCGACCTTCAGGAGGAACCATTAGTTGCCATTTACAATCAGAAAGTACAAAAACCAGCTTCTGCAGACTTCTCTCTCCTACACTCTGAGAGTAAACAGGGTTCTTAATTTGATTTCGCCTGCGCTGCTGTACCATTGTTATTTCACTCTGCCAGGCAGAGTGTCTTCAGATGGCTGCTGCATTATGTTACCCTGCTTATCATCAATTGACTGACAATGACAGGAAGACGTCTCTTGCCAGGAACGAGTCCTGAAAAAAAACAGGATTTTGCAAAGCGTCATGCTCCAACTTCTTATTTCACTTGTAAGTTAGCCAGAACAAAATTTAAAAGGCCACTGGAGAGTGCCACTTAAAAAAAATGAAAAAAGAAGAGAAAATACAGTCTTTCTGGAGACTATATCTAAATATCCTAAGGCCTACAGAGAAGTGCAAAAACATTTTTCTCCATTATTTTTTTTCCCCTTTTTAATAGATAAGAATAGTAAAAACTAGAGGTGTGCCGATCGATCGGTCACCGATCATAATCGGCCGATTTTCGTGAAATCGGTGATGATCGGGATCGGCCGATCATTGGCTCTGTTACCGATACCGATCAGCTGCATCTCATTTCTCAGCCTGTCTGTCCAGCTGTTCTCGTCTTTCCTTCACGGCGCAAACGCGCAGCAACAAATGC
>CAEGAF010033012.1:0-11208 GCA_903067075.1 Micropoecilia bifurca | reverse complement strand
CCATGTGGGTGAAGTTTTATGGATGATGCTCTGATGTCCCATCATCCTGAAGGCAGCACAGAGCTGCACCAACAGAAACTGACAAACACTGAAGAGAAGAAGAGTTATGATTAATCTAGTTACAGTTCTATCCATGTTTTAATGTTGCAGAGCTCAGTCGTTTTGCAAACTGATAAAAGTTTAAACTGGCATTGCTGTACATCTTTTATCTGGTCGTTTTGTGGAATATTTAACAACTTGAAAATGGCAAAGAATACGAATATTTTTCTCCACTCTGATTGGCTGCTGTTAGGCCTACAAATTTTAAGTTGAACGTTCATTGCATTTTTTTGTAGATCCCTGTGAAAATAATTTCTATTCCCATGACTTTTTTGTTCTCTGGGAAATTAGTTTTGATGACAAATACAGAAACAAGCGTAAAAATCAAAACATCTACAATAGTGACAGTAATATTAATAAAAAAAATAATAGTCAGTGCAAAGTAGCCTACAAATTCTTTAGTGGGGGGCGGTGAGGAACCTGGATATGGGCTAGGGGGGCGCTGGGCCAAAAAAGGTTGAGAAACACTGCTCTGAACCATAAATGCCCGACTTACCCAGCCTTGCAAGAACAATAGGCATCAGTTATCTTGTCCACATATATTTATGCTGAGGGTCTGAGGATCTGCTGTTTTTCTCATCGACCGGTAGCTTTTAGCTGTGATGCACACAATGTTGGAGGCATCGCGTGGCTCAAACACCTTGATGTCGTCCAAAAAAGATGACATGAACTTATTGGTTCCCCTGTCCATTTTTGTGGCTGATATTTTGTGAAAATCCGGCAGAAATGCTAAACTAATCGACTCAGAAATACTCTGCAACTCTGCTGCTCCAATACTCTGTATGGAGCAGCAATAGAAACCTATGACTAAACTACTGAAAGAAACACCTTATACCAAATGTGAAGCAGGACTGTTGAGGACTTGATTTGATTAGTTTGGCTTGGTGTCCTGCTATGGGGCCTGGGACTTTCCGGTCATGGACTCCTGTTTTAATCTCCTAACAAGAACCTTCTGGAAACGAACAAGGGCCATCAGCAAATGGACCTATAACTCTGAATTTCCCCTCTGACAGTATGAGGTTTTATTCAAGGTTCTAGTAAATCCTGAGTTGATTGAATTTTCCAGATTCATTTATGTTGTATATTTTGTAGTTGAGTTGTCCTGCGGTGCCCCTGAATCAGCTTGGGTTAAGAATTCTGCCGGATACGATACATTATAACAGGGAATATCTATACACTGGCGTCCCTACCCAGACCAATCATCCCGGCACTGTGATAGCCTCCCTCTGTAATCTCTAGGTCAGCTATTCTTATATGGCAGAGATTGATTCTGCTTACAAAGGAATCACTGCAGCTATAGTGAGTTTGGCCTCTAGCTTTCAGAGTTACAGTGTGTGGTCAGCTGACTCCCATGAAGCCCATTACTCTTCTGTTCAGAGTCTACACTCTGACCCCCAAGCACTGAGCCTGGCAGCATCTTTATCCCTTTTTTCATTCAAATTTACACAATCTGGGCAAACAAGTTGACATTTTCTTGTCTGCTAGGCAATTAGAAGTGCTTTGATTCACCTCTGCCTGCTTTTAAAGGCATCACTGTTCTGATGATCAGGAGGCTAGAAGACCAGTTATAATTCCTCAGAATCAGGAGCATCGTTAGCAGAGAGAGAATCAGTATTTATTAAGGCGACCTGCTGAGATCAGAGGGACGTTACCTCCGTGTGTTTCTAAGTGCGTCGCCTCCTCCTGTTGCCTCTTGCGGCCCTGCAGTGACTTGGCTCCATTTTAGTCCGCCACGGTCAACGTAGAGCTGCTCATTAATCTTAGCAGCAACTCTGTCCCACTTCTCTCCATAGTCTTCCCTTCTCCTAATTCCCTTTATCAGTCACACTGACTTTCTTTTTGCTTGTGTTTGGAAGGTTTACTCCAGGCTGTTAGCCAGGGGTTGGAGACAGGGAGCAGAACGGACTGCGGCAGCTTGCCACTCATCCCCCCATCCATCATGAAGCCAGGGGTGGTTTATCATGCAAGCTTTTAGGTTATTTTTTTTTCATCCTGTCCCTGCCAGCAAATGGTCATTCATTTGCAGGCGATATATAGTGCTGAGAGTACTGATGGTGAAGCTAATGCTTTTAAGTGCAAGATTACACCACATTTAATAATGATGTTACTTATTGCTGCTGGCTCTGCAAACTGTCATTTGTCATGCATTCCCCTCTTGTGTTTACCGGCGTTTTCCTTCCTCCTTGCTAATTTTATCCCATTTCAGTCTAATCTCTTCCCTGCAACCTAAATTGCCATGTTGCTGCAGTAAACATCAACGAGGCAGGTCCATCTATTTCACCAGCACCCCGACGTCTTTGAAACCATCAGCTGCTGTCACGAGGCGCCTGCGGGGCAATCACAGATGTTAAAGTTAAAGTCTGTTAAAGCCTCAATCTTCTCCTTTGTGTTTCCATGAGGGGATTTTAGGGAAAAACCTGCGTTGTGCCATTTCTACCTAATCAAAGAAACCAGGATGAATAAACTGTTCAAAGAAACATTGTGGCAAATGCAGTACTATATGCTACTGAGGGTTTTAGCTTTTGTTAAACTGCTGACAAATTAATCTGTGATGTTTTCTGACTCATCAGATCTTGACAGCTTCAAAACGCAGTCGGTGAGGAGTGCAGTGAACGTCCGTGAGGGCCAAGGAGTGGTTCTTTTATGTGGCACTCCCCCACATTCTGGAGGTAAGTGCTGCCACATCAAGCTGTTATTGTTTGTATACTCTTGTTTTGATTATAGAAATACCCAAAGGACTTTCCATGTTTTATTTTGACATTTGAGGGGTAAAAAATCTGTTTTTATTTTATTATATAAGGGGCAGCAGAAGATTTTTTACCTTGTGTAGTAATTTAACAGTTTGACAGCATTTATGCAAATATTTTACATTATATTCTTAATGTAATATATTAAAAATATAATATATTATATTGTTATTGTTTACAACCAGAAATGTTGCTCATGCCAGAGAAAAAAACAAGTCTGCTAGCCAAATGAAACCGGGAGATAAATATATTCTTAATCTAGTGTTACATACCACAGCAAAGGAAAATATAACGCAAAAAACCATTGGAAAATAATTGAAAGAAACTTGTATTTTTCATTTTTCTTGCTGTCTGTGTTGGCTATGCCATGGCAGCTGACAGCAACGGCAGTATTTGTTTCAAGATTCACTCAAACAGTTACTACACAAATTTGTTGACTTTGCAACTATTATTTATTTCAACTATCACTATGGAAGTTCTCTCTCTGATTACTTCATTTATTCTAGATGACACAAACGTATTCTTGTCTAAATGCATCTCTCTAATGCATATTTTTGGCTTTAATGAAATACAAACCTTCTGGTTATTTCAAGATATTATTCCTAAATTTATTTCCTTGGTTTGGCAGTTAGTTTGATAATTAAAATGGCAATAAAATATTGTTAAAGTCAATAGTTAGGATGCTCCGTTTTCATATCTGCACTAGGATCATACTGTATAATATTCGTGTAAATGCCCTGGTACAGTTGAATTATTGCACAAGATAACAAAAAGGTTTGTTGTTATAATGAGATTCTCTTCTGAATTTATTTCTTAGCTCTGGCAGCTCAACGTTTCTGTATCAAACATAGAATAAGCAGCCAGAAAATCTCATAATAGCTTTTAAATAAACCTACTATTTCAGCATAACATTGTACATTTTTGGACGTATATCATTTTGGTACAACGCAAACATGAACATGTACCCATTCAGTTATAAGGTAATCTGCTCTAGCAGCTAACCGTAACAGCAAAACACTAATACTTTTCACACCCTGTTTTATTTTTTATGAGCAGAAAAACTTTTAAAGGAGGGGAAAGTGTGGAAGACTATTTTTTTGCCAGCCGACCAGCAATGCTTAGCTATAGGTGTGGGAGGGACAGAACTGTATTACTTTATGCTTCAGAACAACGCTGGTCACTCTGGAACTTTCTCAGGCATCATTAAACAGACTTGTATACGTCTTGAAACCTTTGACTTTTTGGTACATCTTCATATCAATAGCTTACAGTATTGCTACAAGGATTCTGATTTTACAAAGGACTAAAACCATGACAATGTTAATGAGATTTGGGACTACAAAGTTGGAATTAACTGTTTCTTTGCTGTTTTCAGTGCCTTCCAAATGCATTCATGCATTTCTTATGTAATACACCAACACAAAGTTGTGCCAAACTGTAAAGTTAGAAAACAGGATTTATGTTTCATAAAGATTTCACATATGTTTGTATTCAGCCCTCTTTACTCTGATACAACTGAATAAAATTCTGTTTAAACATTTTATTCATGAAACAGTCTTCTTAGTCAACTAACAACCTCTTGGAAACCAAAGTACATCACACAGATTATTCAACTACTGCATAATGGCTACCGCATAATGGCTACCATACCCAGACATTGTGGTCAACCTAACCTTGTAGGACAAGGACAGAATTAACTTAAAAAGCAAAAAATCAACTCTAGTAGCTTGGTAGTAAAACACCCACTGGTTCTATGGTTTGGTTCGTGCAGAAAGCCTGAATAATTGGTTACTGAGAAACAATCACTTGCTGGAGGGATGGAAGGAGAAAACAATTGGATCTGCTTTGACCCCTTTGCTAACATTTGGCCGTGATGTATGGTAATGCTCCTGCTCGAATGTGAAGGAAGCTATGCTACAAAGTTTACTGGAAATTGCGAGTGCTGTAAAGAGAGAAATCACTTTCTTAAGCGTTCCTCTTGTTCCGACTTTAATTGCTCATTATTAAAGGCCAACATGGACTGAACAGCTTTGCTCACTTTCTCCACTGCCATTGCTAACCAACAATTCTAAAACTGTGCAAAAAATCTATGTCATCATTCACAACTTCTTCTTTTGTTTGCTGATTATGAAAAGTATGAAATTCATTAGGAACTGTTCTCAATGGGAGAAATTCTAGATGGTGCACTGAAGGGAAATGAGAATAGAGTGGAAATGCATAGAAAGGCAATGGGCAAGCCACAACTGTAAAGGAGCCAAAGACATTAGATGTTCTATTAGTCGTTCATGTGAAAAATCTGGCATTTATCAAAACAGTCATTGAAATAAAGACATTAATTTTGGATGGAAATCAGCAAATATGTGTAACAGTATTATGTGGTCAGATGAGACAATTAATCTTTTTGGGGCTTGTTGTAATGAGAGCATGATTGTTTTTCAGTGAGAACAAAGAAGCTAATCAAAGGTAATGGGAAGATCGATGGAACTAATTGGAGAACAATCATGGAAGAAAACTAAAGACTGGAGCAGAGCTTCAGTTACCAACAGGACTACAACCCTAAGCATAGACGAGCGCTGCAGGGGAAGTGTTTATGTAAGCAGAGTTCCGCCAGGGTATTATAAGCCTGTGGGGCACCAGGCTTTACTTGCCCCCCACCAGGCTAAGTGTTGTTTATTTTAAATAGGATCTTTACTGTCACCAGTGACAGTAAAGACGCGTTAAGCTAGGTTCATAGCAGACAAACTGAACTGGGCGTGAGGGAGTGCTCACCAATTGGGTTGTCCCTTCACCCATACCAAGACATTGTGGCCAACCTAAGCTTGTAGGACAAGGACAGAATTAACTGAAAAAGCAAAGAAAGCTTGTTGACCTTCCAAGTTATGCCCACAGAAACACGGTGGGCAGTTGAAGGACTGCCCTAACGCCAGTATCACACTGGGTTTAGCAGATTTTCCTGCAGGTAAACCTGTCAAAATCATATGCTACTTTATGTTGGTACATTGCATAGAATCAACATAAAATCTCTCACATTTTTGTGAGTTTAACATGACAAAATGTAAATTAGGTCATTACCAATAATTTGCAAGACACTGCAAATGAGCACAGAGCTCTTACATGGGGAAACATTTCAGAGAAGACACCGTCCATGTGACTGTATTCTATAAATGAGAGGCTACAAATAAAAGATTAAGTTGCACCCCCTCCCCCCAAAGCTCCCCATATATACAGAAAACCAAGGACAGCCACAATGGCTGCTGCCTAGCTTGTCAACCTCTTGATACAATAGCTTGCACACCGGAACAACCAATTTCTCTCACAAGAGAACAGTTTGTCGCAGTGTATTGTACAGCTGGTCTTTGGGATAATAGGTCAGAGTACTTTGTGTGAAATACAGTTTGACAGTTTCCCTCTCTGACACAGGCTTATGCGCGACAGGGTGCTGTAACTGTAGTTCTTTTGTGTTTTACCACATTCTCAAAAAGTGACTGAAAGTCTCTCTCTCTCCTCCTAATCCTTTTTTCCCTTTCCTCTCTTAAATTTGAAAGCGTCAATGTGCCTCATAACCTTGCACTCCACTGAACTGTATTAGACACTTACAGCACAAGACGTTTCTTTGGCTTTTCATTACGCTTGATTGACTCTGAATTGTGGGAAAAGCTTTCCCGTTTTGCCAGCCTGTGCAATATTGCACCGCACAAGATGTGAAAAATGAAACGCAATAGAGAAGTAATTGCTATTGTACCGCTTCTGTAGTCTGACAGTTTTTTGTTTACTTACTTAAAAGAGCCTCTTTGCACTTTTTCTGCACAAAGGCATTCGTGTTGTATTTCAGTCGTTGTTTGACGACGAATTGCTGTGTAGCATTCCATCGCAGCTCATTACAACAGCCTGGTTCAGAAGGGGGTTATGCTGACTCTGAGCTATGTGGCTCTCCTGCTTGCCTAATCAAAAGCAGCTTTGTATCTGCATCGCTGCGCTCAGTACGGACACTTCAGCCGGTCAAAAGCCAAGTGTCTCCCCCTTCCTTCGGGTTGGTGTTGGACATGATGGACAGTAGTTTCTGAAGTTGTTCACCTATTTGGCTCAGACACCAACCCTTAAGTGAAAGATTGAATGACACACCTCCATTTATGGACAATGACAACGTAACTGGGCTGCACAGTGGCACAGTGCATTCCAGTGGAGTCCATTTGTACATTCATGATGCCCTTAAACTGAGCTGCTCGGGGACCCGGAGAATGGAGACCATGTGTCAGGGGAGGGCCACTGACGCGCTGTAATCCAGTTTGTTTCGCTCTCTTTCCTCTCTTCTCCTGCTTTTTTTTCTGCACTGATAGTTATTGCATTCTTGGTATCTCCTTTGAAGGAAACCTGAAAAAGGGGATGGAAATAATGTGATAAGCTAATAAAGGCCAAAGAGGAGTTCTTTTGATTCAGTTATTCCACCTGTGTGGACAAACACTGAACTAAGCTGTTTTTGTCTGTGCTCAGAGCTGATATTTGCGTGGATCTTCAATGAATACCCATACTCTGTCCAACAAGACAGCCGAAGATTCATCTCCCAAGAGACCGGGAGCCTGTATATAGCCAAAGTGGAGCCCTCTGATGTGGGCAACTACACTTGTGTGGTGAACAACACAGTCACACAGCAGAAAGTTCTCAGCTCCCCAACACCACTGGTCCTCAGGAGTGATGGTAAAAACAACAACACATTTTCTCAAGATGTGTCTATTACTGTATTTTTTGGCCTTTATTTGTCATAAATTTCACTATTGCTGCAATTTTCTTTCCCCTTATTTTTAACACACAAGATATTAAAACTGTCAGTAAGCTGCTTTTCCATTGTGCAAATTGGAATTACAAAAATCAATTTTTGATAAAACATTTTTGCACTGGGATGAGGCAGTTTTTTGGCCGTATCAAAATTAGTGTGTTTCACAAATCTGGGATGGGAATACCTTTTTCACATTACACGAGTCATTTGATCAACAACCGGATGCTACTGCTGGCAGAAAAGATGAAGAATATGAAGCGGTAGGAGAATAATGGTGCATCATGTGTTTTGATGACTTATGAACTTATTCATGTATGATTTTAATTGCTTCTTATCAAATGGTAACACTGCAATTCCAAAATTGTGGTTTTTTGACATTAATGAAATATAAACAGAACTATGTCCACATTTATAAACACAAGGGGAAAATAACATTTAGACGTCATAATGATCAATGTAAACACCAGCCTTTAAGTGTCATGTTTGCAATGAGCAGTTAAATCCACAAAATCCAATAATTGTTTACATGGACATGGTAAATAGAAAAAAGATGTTTTGCACCACCAGTGATCTCCTTTGTGAATCACGTACTTGGAACAAAACTTATAATGATTTCTGTTATAAAATTAAAGCCATCTAAAATTCATTTAATTTGTATTTTCAAATTAAATGAATTTTACACAAACTGCTCCTTGCTAACACGCTAAGACATTTGTTTTTAGATTTCAGATTTTTTAGGACTGTAGAAATCCACTGTGGCTCTCTGACAATTATGATGCTATTGTTTTACAGGAAAACAATTCCATCCCAGGCAAGATTGGTTTTTTGGAATGAAAGTTCTCATTTCACGTTAGCCTGTCAAACTCAAGTTTTCTCTTTCACTTACACTCAGCATAGTGTTTGAATTAATATTATAGGTAATCTAATTAAAATACAGCTCCAAGCCAGAGTAAGATTTAACAATGACATTTTTTCAGCACTTAGTGTGGTTGAACCTCACTTTATAAACCATTTTCAGACTGAAATAAATAAAAATTTCTTTAGGGGGGTTCTGTTGAAAATCTCTTGGTGTCTTCATTTGGTTTTCAATTCAGTTCAGTTACTAATCTGATTTGTCTACTGCAGATTATTAATTGAACAGTTAAATTGTTTTAAATTGTTTAAACTTAAAAAATGCAATTTCTCCTGTTTCTAAAATAATAAAGCTAATTATTATTAGTTATATAACTAATAATAAAACTAATAGTAATAACTAATAATAAAATAAAATAATAATAATAAAACTAAGTTTTATTAGATTAATTAATGTATTAATTTATCTATAAATAAATTAATAAATAAATATATTAATCAATAAATCTATTGATTAATAAATGTATTAATCAATAATAGCTCATTATTAATGATTATAATAATCTATAATTATTGATTATTATTATAACTAGAATTTCAATAGTGAAATCACTAGAATTATTCCATCATTAAAGTGATTTTATACTTTAAAATGAAGTATGAAATAAGCAAAAATGTCTGTCTATATTTTAGTAGTAGGTTTTTAATTTCTAACTGCAAAAACGTCTTTTTGCCATTCTATCTAATTTGATTACTTGGGCTTTCTGCAGGTTAGCAGAAATGTACTAAGTACTTAGCATGCTAAGTACTTAGATACTTAGCATGCTACTCATAGCTAGCCAGCTTTTGTTTTAAATAATTGCTCTTTAATAAAGAGTGAAAGATAACAGTCCTTTATTTTCAACATCATGTTTCTTGTTGTTTTTACTGACTTGAAATAAGTCAAAACAGCCATGTTACTTACTTTTAGAGCTGTAGCGGTCTTTGTTTAGCCACGTAACAGAAAGTGTGCTCTCCTGTTTCTCTGATATTAAAAGACCTTTAAGCTGCTTCAATGGTGTCATGGATTTTTATTTTTATTTTTTTGCTGCTTTAAAACAGTAGTTAATAAAATGTTGCTATGACACTAATCACCCGAAATGTTGCTAATCATACAAAATAATCTGTGAAATGGTCTCGGATCATAAAAGATGAAGCAACATGCTGTGCTTGTAGCTAACAAGACAAAGTAAATTTTAAATTCTTTTCAAATTGGCTTCTGCAATGAGGCCCTGCCTCGTTGGAAACATGTCATGGAGCTTGTAACTGAGTTAAAATTTCTTTTAAATCATTGCTTTGGTGCATAGCAGACTATTAAGGAACTAGTAACCAGATCTGTAATGGGAAGATCAGAATATATTTCTGCAACATAGCACAGTAAAATAATATAGCAGGGCAAATAAATAACACACATATAATATTTGTCTTCCACCACCTGCAGCATACAGGCTTTGATGACCTAGATAATGAAAAATCTATGCCTGCATCTCAGAGGATTATGCACATGTGCACCACTCCAACCAAACTGCTGAACTGACTGGTAACCATGTAGTTTTCATATGTTATTACTGTTAAATCACAGCAGATTATTACTTATTATTAGCTTTGAGGCCTCCATAAAACAATACCCTCATTTTTCACTATCCATTCTGCTTTTTAACATGAAGGCACACAGGACACCAAAGCTGCTCTTGCTCCAGGGCACCAATTCTGAAGCTGGTAATAGCAAAGGGCTCGCTGCTATATTTGCAACAGAAGCATGTGGCCTATCCCAGTGAAATGAATATAAATAAAGTCCTAAATTAAGTTGCTTTCATAAATCTCTGCAAGTAATCTCTACCAAGCAAATCTTTTCAATGATGTGTTCTCTGAATCTTTTATGACCCGCCTCTTATTTCTTCTCTCCTTTATAAGACCTTCAACGATCACTTTGTTACATGACCATAAAGGTTTTTGCTAGCTGTCCCACTCTATCAGTCCTCTGTCTCTGATCCAGACACACAGGGTAATGTCTGCAGTTTGTCAGTGCTATAAAAAAAACCTCATTGTCTGTTGTGCTTTCTGTTTTGTAGGTGTAATGGGTGAGTATGAACCCAAAATAGAAGTTCATTTTCCAGATTCAGTTCCAGCTGCAAAAGAGTCCGTGGTCAAATTGGAATGTTTTGCTCTGGGAAAGTAAGTCCAGCTATATTTAGTGTGTTAAATGAACAGTAGATTGATTTCCAACATGAATTAGAGCTATTTAAGCAAACAATAGCATGTATTCTTTATCTGATTTGCCAATATACAGTGGGGAGAACAAGTATTTGATACACTGTTGATTTTTCACGTTTGCCCACTTGCAAAGCATGTAGATGACTGTAATTTTTATCATAGGTTCTCTTCAACTGTGAGTGATGGAATCTAAAAGAAAAATTCAGAAAAATACAATGTATGATTTTTAAATAATTAATTTCCATTTATTGTGTGAAATAAGTATTTGATCATCTATCAACCAGTAAGAATTTTGGCTCTCACAGACATGTTAGTTCTTCTTTAAGAAGTCCTCCTGTTCTCCACTCATTACCTGTATTAACTTCACATGTTTGAACTGTTACCTGTATAAAACACACCTGTTCACACACTCAATCAATCAGACTCCAGCATCTCCACAAGCCCAAGACCAGAGAGCTGTGTAAGGACATCAGGGATAAAATT
>CAEGAF010033010.1:0-17070 GCA_903067075.1 Micropoecilia bifurca | reverse complement strand
GATTGTGATCGGTGACCGATCGATCGACACACCTCTACTAACTAGTCATTTTTTAGCTAACTTTACTTGCATCAAACAACTTTACTCAACTCGGTTAGTTTGGGGGGGAAACTGTGAAAAGTTCTCTGCGTTTTGCTGGTTTGCTGCCATGATTCTAACACACCTGCGTAGCTCCGCTCAGCAGCAGGTCTCCTTCACTGCCACACAGGTGTAAACCCAGCGTCGTAGCGCTCATGTTACGTTTAAAGGCGGCTCGGAAAAACAGATTACTACATCTTAATGGATTAAACTGTTTTAACTGCTGATAAACGTAACAGAGGAGACAGATATGGGAAGTGTAGAAGCCCCTACTGTATCAAATTGACAGAGGAATAACAGAGACTGGCCGTTCTAAAGTAAAAACCCAGGGCATACAGCGTTCATGTTTCTTTTGTTTTTGCTTTTTCATCCAGACGGCATCCCGTGCCCCCATTCCCTCCCTGCAATTGCACGGCGCCCCCTCTGGGGTGCGCACCCCACAGTATGCTATTCTTACAGCGTATGGTAATCTGATAGGCTCTCAGTGATACTCCATTCCTATCTAATAAGTAAAGACCCGAGCAGAAGATTCCTACTGCTCCTGAATGTCCCATCACTACATTCCAGACTTTTGGACACAGCGTTGTCTCATGCAACACGTTAGTCAACACCTCCGCACAATAATTCAGCGCAGTGAGTGACAACTTTTTTTCATGACAATGCTTATGTGTCTCTATACAACTAGCTTTGCTAACATCACGTCAACTGAACTTTTCTAAGTGACGAAAAAAGTTAGTCGTAGTCCCCACCGTCTGTGAAAGCGAAGCGCTGCTGAGTTAGCTGTGGCAATTGGATTTCTTATAATTTATGCAGCTTTATTCTATTACTGACGATTAGACAGATCTTCTACTGCTGAGAGAAAACCACTGCGCATGTCTTGGAGCGCCGTGTGCGAGTGAAAGGTGAGGGAGGGAGGAGAGGAGGGAGTGGAGAAACATAAACACGTAATTGGCAAGTCGCGTTATTGGTTAGATTTTTATCGGTGCATTTTGCATCCACTGAAAACAAAGATGTTGACAAATAAACTGGATAGTCTGCTGCATGTTTAGTGGCATGTTTAGTGATATTTTCACAGTTGCGGTCTCAACCGGTCTAGAAATAAAATGCAGAGTCCTCAGCGCCCGAGACCGAGACAAGACCGAGACCAAATGCGGTCGAGTCCGAGACGAGACCGAGACCATCAAAAAATGGTCTCGAGACCAAGACCGATCTCGAGTACAACAACACTGCCAGCCACTAAATCTGGTTAGAGACATTAAAACAAACTAAATGTCATGATGTTAAACTTAATTAAGTTTTAATTCAATTCAGTTTAGTTGTATAGCACCAATTCACAACAAATCTTTTCTCAAGGCTCTTTACAAACATTTCATTTCAACTCAGTTTCAATCACACTTGCATTCCGATTAATCCCAATTACCAAACGGAGTTCAGTTCATTATTCAAATTATTGCAATGATTTCACTGTTCAGGACTGTTTTAAATCAAAATAAACATGGAAATCATACCGAAAACTTACTTCTTCCTTCTGTTAAAAAAATAAAATAAAAAATTTTACTCAGTCTCCGTTTTAAATATTAGTACTAAATCAGTGTAAATCGCAGGTATTGAAAGAACACAGACATAAGTGATGCGTCTGTCTACAGCTCCATAGCATGTTGAATCGCAATTCTCTCTGCATTATTGCAATCAAACAGGACTAAGTGGATTAAGTATGTGGTTTGATAGCAAATTTTAAATGCCATGCATTCAAACTTTGCATGCGAATAGTGAATTTGGCCAGTTGAATGCCTTTGTTACACCCACACCCAAAGTTAAATGTTCTGCTGCTAGTTAGGGCAGCACAATATTAGAAAACCATGCAATCTTGATCATATTTGTAAGTATTTCGATAATATCAGTTGCGATAAATGCTTATTTTCTTCTTTCCTCTCCTTATCATTGGACCCTCCATCTCTCTCTGTGAGCTTTAGCGTTTTGGTTATTGTGTCCACTGTTGGCATTTTCTGCCATGAGATTTTTTGTTTATTTTACCAGGAAAATCCAAATGAAATTAAGTCTCTTTTGCACAAGATGGCTGTCCAACTGTCTAAATGTTACTTCAGCATGTAATATGAAAATTTATAACACTTAGAACATATTAGCCAACAAATATTGCATTCCAACAGTCCTTTGGGGGAATTAATATCAAAGATACTGATATTGTAATGTTGATATATTGAGCAGCCTTACTTCCAGTTCAGTTGTCCTGCCCCATTTGTGTATTGTTTTGTTTTGGGGTTCTGTTGTGATACTGCTAAAAGGTCTGGAATCTAGAGTTTGTAACACAGGTGCTGCTATTTGTAATGCTACTGAGTGGTTTTGTGTAGTTCTGAAGAGTCTGCACAGTAACTCTGCGTCATTATTTTTGTTATGGGATTCAAGGGATGCACTCTTACCTACTTAGATGTTTTTTTTACACTGTGTGCTTCTTCTACTTTTTCAAAATGGCCTCAATCGGACACCAACTATGTGTCAAACATGATGGCCCAGCGAATACAAACTGGAGTCAAAGGTCGTGTTCACACTGCAGACTGAAATGACCCAATTCCTATTTTTTTATTTCCTTTTTTTTGACGTAATGTGACCTGTATCTGATCTTTTCATGACGGTCTGAACAACACAGGTCGGATTTTTGTCGAATGCGACCCAGGCCACTTGGATATCCAATGCGTATCCTTCTCAAATGCGACCTAACGGTCAGGTCGCATTCATCCGACCTGACCGTCACCGATACTCGACAAACATCACTATCCTGTGTCCTGTTACGCGCGAGTGGGAACAAAAACACCAACCATGATAGATTATAATGAGGATTAAGTTGTTAATATGCTGGCTCTGGTCGGACAACAACTTCAAATGTGTAAACTGTGCTCCACCTTTAGCATCTGGGGTTACTTGAAAATCTGACTTTTAAATAAACGCTTCTCTGCTGAAAAAGAAATGATATAAATTTCTTTGTATAATTTACACCGTTTCTCTCTGCAGAATCAGAAGGCATTGGGAAGAGGCGCAAAGAAAAATTTTCATACTCGATGACATTACATCGAAATGTCCGATCGTTTGGGGCAATTAACCAAGTCCAAGGATGGGAAAAGCAAGTATTCCTCACTCAGCCTATTTGACAAGTACAAGGGAAAATCAATAGAATCTCAGAAAAATACAGGTGGGTTTGTGTGCATGTTTTTTTAATTTTTTTCCTCAGAGCAGCTTCTATTTCTTAATCTGGTCCCGCTCTGTCTCCCAGTAGTTACGCGACATGGCTTGCAGAGTCTTGGCAAAGTGGCAACAGCCCGGCGTATGCCCCCACCCGCTCACCTGCCTAGTCTAAAGTCTGAAAACAAAGGAAACGATCCCAACGTGATTATAGTGCCCAAAGACGGTACAGGATGGGCGAACAAGCAGGAACAAACGGATCAAAAGAGGTACATGCGCAAAAATTTACGAGCTTCTCAAGTCACCATGTGTCAGGCAAATCATAAGCAGTAGTTTTATTTCTGATTGTTTCAATAATGGATCTAAGCGGCTTTTTGATTTGTAATTTGGAAACAGAATTTTACAATTCCCAAATTCCTAATATTTAGGTACATCCATTTATTGAAAGACGTCTTCCTAACAAAGACTGTAGTTACTTGAGAAGAAAAATCTGAATAGACGAGGTTTGACTTTTACCCTGGTTACTTTGTAACTGGGCCCAGTACAGCAGTCCAAAGACCTTTGACTCTTTCTGTCTGTTCTGTCACCTTGAATTTTAACACTGTGGTTTTTTGTTTATGCCTTTTAGTTCCAGTGCATCTATGCCACTGCTGCCGGAGTCGCAGCCGCAGCTGGCTTTACAGAAATCTGTCTCCAATCTTCAGAAGTCCTCACCAGTAGCCAACCAGGAGGTGAGTGTGTACCTATTGCTGATTATCTTTCTTTTAAACTGATACCAACAGCTTTAGCTTCTACCTTTTTTGTTTTTTCTTTTACACGATTTGATTCTCTGAGTTCAATTGTACTTAGGAACGTTGACGTTTTGAGTTCAATATCAGAAAAATCAATTGGAATATCTTCGTTAACTGTAATTTCAACAATCCTTGTAAAATCCCAATACAATGTTGCTGTAATGTCATTTTCAAGCTCCTAGTTCTTGGAAAAATGAGATGCAGTATAGAAGAAGTTGATGTTTAGACTCAAGGATGGTCATCCTTTGCCTCCAAAGTCAACAGAACCTGGGCTAAAAGCTTCTTTTCATTCTTTTTCACAGAACACAAACACAGGTGGACCAAAGCAATGGGCCCAGCTAAATGGAAAGGTGGTAGAGCAAGATGGTGAGCAGCATAATTTTACTTGGTCACATATGTAAATTAAAGTGACGTGCTTTAATTTAATTCTGGTGTGAAGAACAATCTGTAGTTGATTTATGTCACATTTCCTATTAAACATTCCTTCACAAAATCTATAAAGCTGAGTTGTGCTAACGCATGTTTTGTGGAATAACTTCAGGTTCAAGGGCCTTAAACCGACTTCAGCCCTTCTCTCACGAGGAATTTCCCACCCTGAAGGCAGCTGGAGAACAGGACAAAGTTGGCAAGGAAAGAAGCGGCTTCGATCCGTCGTATGGGCCCGGACCAAGCCTCCGCCCTCAGAGTAGGTTTAGCTCTTACTTACAAACCCTAAACAAGCTCATGTATTGAGGAAAGCAGTGCTTTGGATTACCATTTTCAAAATGTGGGACATTTTTGTCTGTAGACCCTCTAAGATCCGCATTTAAAACTCCAAATGGGCTCATAAAGCCCAAGATGGCGTTTATGAGCCCATGTAATTCTGCTAAAGTCCTCTTTAGCAGAATTATATAATTTATTATTAGAAAACAATGGGTTTAGATCGAGCCAAGAAAACCTTACAGAAAAATACATCTTGGTAAGCAAGGACATCTCTCCTGAAACGGCATCACTAAAGGTCCAAGATGTTAGACCTACAGAAAGAAAGGATCTTGATTAGACTATTATTTCAACTTGATGTATGGAAGCTTCTTTCTGAAGACAACCTCTACATGAAGACTCAAAAGCTTAACGTAGAAGTTCATGAGTCTAATGAGGGATCTAAGGAGGTTTTAAAATAAGTTTTAAATCAGTTTTCCATCACTTGGAAAGTAGAGAACATTCATTTACCAACATTCTCATGTCTGACAGTTAAAAACAAAATGCAAGATTCTAAAATAAGTTTTCTAATAACCCTAAAAGTGTTTCCATGAGACCTACAGCAGGATTTGGGCATCCAAATGCTAATTATAAAGGAGGTTGGGTGTAAAAATTTGTAATAAAATGCACATTTGTTTTTGTTTTTTAATCTTCTGGACAAGGTAATTTTTTCATTTACCTGTAAATAAATGACAACTTTTTCCACAAATAAAAGGTTAGCCATCGATATGTGAACATTTCAGAAATAATTTGAATATTTAATTTTGTCAGATGACTTTATGTAACAAGATTATCCTAAGGAGTCACATCAGAAACATCATTTTGTTTTTGACTTTGAGGGTGAAGCGCGACTACCTAAAACCCTCTCTGGTTTTTATCTTGCTTTGAAGATGTGACGAGTTGGAGGGAAGGTGGTGGCAGGAACCTTCAGCCCTCCTCCCTGACCCTCAGCCTGCCAGCAGATCCTGAGGGTAAGACCACTGCCCTGGGTGAGACCGGCTCTCTGCTGGCCTCATCACACCCTTCCTCTGCCACCGGCACCACCTCCGCTACCGCGGTGACCGCTCCGTCACCGAGCCTCGAACCCAAGGAGCCCCCCCTCAGACCCGCCCAGCCAGTCCGCAGACCAGCCGTCCCCACTGCCCTCCAGTATCAGCTTCATCACACTTCAACCGCCGTCTACCACGACATGCTGCCTGCATTTGTAAGTACTTTTTTTTATTATTATTATTTTGTCCTCGACTACCAGTGGTCAGGCCAGTGGTCCCCAAACCTTTTCCTTTGAGGGCCACATAACCTTTTCCTTCTCTGGTGGGGGCCGGAGTCAGTTTGTAACAGAAAATGTGTGACAGTTGCAGGAGTGTCTACATGTAAAAATTTATTGTTTTCCAGAAAGCACAATCAAATAACCATCTCAAAATTTCCACAACGATGCAGCAGCAGCAGAGTTGGGGGGTGGACACCCAACATTTGAGTCATAACAGGTCAATTGAAAATCACATTTATTAGGGTTGAAAAAGAAAAAGTTACTAAGATTAGATTGAACAGAACTGATTACGGTAGTTTCCGAACGGTAACTGTAACAGTAAAAGTTCTGATCCTTCGTGTTGCTACTAGCATGTGCTAAATCAGTGATCCAAACCGTTTTATTATCACAAACAGGTCAAGACTTGGAAATTTTTGTTGGGGCCTGATGGGGAGGATGAACAGTCAGATAAGGCTTCTGCATGTTGGTGTCCCACTAAATCCTGAAGGTGCCCTATTTGGGTTGTCTTGGCCCTTTTATCGCAGCCTGTGGGTTTTTTCCCTGACTGGGAACGAGAAAACAACCGCCTTTTGTTTTTGTTACATCTTTTATCTCTTAAAATGACTCCACAAACTGTCACTTCTACATCGTCATCCGTGTTTTGTTATTCTAAGTTCCCGCTATGTTGGGGAGGTTTTACTGGATTATCGTCTGAAATCAGGATGTTCGTGACTGGAATCAGTTCCTGCCTTGTGGCTGGAGACACGAACCTGTTGTACTTTTATCCGCTCTGTGATCACAGAGGTTTGGAGAATCCGCTGGCAATTCTTAAATCTTTCCGTCTAAACCAGACTTAAGACTCACAAACTCTACTCCTCTCCTCTTGAGCACTGCACAAACGCTTTGACTCTGGTCGCTATGATAACGTTTATATATCCCTTCAAAATAATATACAGAAGCGCCACAAAAACATTTTACTTTCGTGAACATTTTAACTCACGATAATGACTAACTGGAGCCCTGAGCTTGTTTCTCTGCAAGGAGACGGTTCCAATGTTGGTGTGCTAAAGAGCCCCCTGGTGGTTGAAGAAAAATCCACATATAAATGGCTTATAGTCCGGAAAATACAGACTATATAGGGGACTGGACCAAATGTGGAGGCGGGCCGTAGTTCGGGGACCACTGCTCTAGGCCTTCGTGGACAGACTCGCAGAGAACTTGGTTTAAAGCTGACGCCATATATTCCATTTGACATTTTCAGATGTGCGCTAAAGAAATGCGTGAAACGCCAACCGCTGACAATGTTACTACCACAGCAGCAACCACAGCACGATTTGACAGCAAACCCACTTTTAGACCAAGCTATGCCAAACCTGAACTTGTCAAGTAAGTACAGTATGTGAACTGTAAAGATTTATTTCAACTAGATGAGCTGTTATTTACATTTTTTTTTCAATCTGTGATTACAGCGGCGACTTAAGAAGAGAGAACCGCTTTGTCCGTGCTCCACCTCGTCTTTCTTCTCAGCCCATCCGCAGGCCCAGCGACAGACCAGCGCGTCCAGCCATCATTAACCCAGAGGACCTGAAGGATCTGGATGACCTCGACAACGACTGTGAGGACGGATGGGCCGGTCAGTATTTCTTCTGCTAATATATTGCTGTTGTTTTCTTTCTATTATTGGGGTGTAATTATCCTCTCTGTGAAATAGATTCTTGTTTATGATTTACAATGTCTTGTATCCTAAAAACCACTCGTTGCTGTTGTCCTGAATTAAGACTAAACTAAAAGTTGGATACACTGTATAAAATTATCCTCTCTTTTATTCCAACTGCTTGACATTAATTCAGACCAATCTTTTCCTGTTTTAGGTTATAAAATTTATAAGATTTTTATTATTTTGGGATTTACCCAGAATTATGTTTTGTAGTCTTAATAGACACGAAGTAGGAAATGCCTAATCTGATTTAACGTTGAATTGTGAAAAAAAAATCTGTTTAAGTTTGAACATTTCTTTTATTTACTGTGATTGTTACAACTACCTTTAAATATAAAATATTAATTTGTTCAGTGGTCTGGGACCTCCTCAGTTCAGACTGCATCGTGAACAAACATCACATGTAGTAACATTTGTTAAGCTTTAATTTTGATGCTGTTTAACTTTTAACTAATTCCTTTTCCTGTTTGAATTATTATTAAACTTGTAGTGAACTTGATGGCCACATAAAGATTAAATATTGTGAAGGGACTGTTTAATACTCAGAATTATGTGACATTGCCTTGTACATTGTAAATGCGTTATATTATTGGTTTAAACAAGTTGGCAGTTTTGTGAATTTTATGTCCATCTTTACTTTGTTTTTGTTTGTTTTGTTTGTTTTTTTATAGACATTAGTTGAGACGTTCTTGTTTTAAATTAATTTATACTTAATATAAATTATAATCATTAACGTATGATGAATTATCTGACGTTGTTGCTTTTTTTTCCTGGTTTTACTTTTCCCTTCAGGTCTTCATGAAGAAGTTGACTACAGTGAGAAGCTCAAGTTCAGCGATGATGAAGAAGATCACTCTTGTAGTGATAAAAATAAAATGTGGTATGAGCTCTTGCTCCGTTGCTTAGCGTTGCTCTGACGTACAGCCACAACCTCATTCTGAAGTTTTTGGTTCAACTTTTGTATCTTAGGGCTGAGTGGGAGAGAGAGAAAGAGATCCAGCGAGACTGCCAGTCCTCTCTTAGTTCAGGAGAAGCACCTTACTCTCAGGAGGGCGCAGATGACAATTATTCTTCCCAACATCATCACCATGAGTCCCATAGGAAACCCATCAGCAGATATCTCTCTACTGACGGTCAGGTAACTACTCACAATACAGAATTCCCCCTACTTTGATGCAACTCTTTTGAGATTCATTCTGTGATCTTATTTTTTTTAAAAAGTTTCTATTATTAGTTCCTTTCTAATGACTGAATAATGGAGCACTATAAAAACTTAAGGAAAATGTAAAATGTTGGCTATAATTGTGAAATAAGAGATGATGTTTGGTTAGTTGCTAGGTACAGTAATTTCAAAAACGCAGAAATAAAAAGAACGTTTATCACTTAGTCATAATCAGTTTTGTATACACTTGAGAAATTTGTCAAATGTGGAAAATTCAAACAAGGAAGCTACAAATTATCTGCTTTCAACTGTGTTTTTGCCCTGCAGAAAAACCACAGCGAACCACCAACTGACTCAGACGATCACCAGCGGTCTCAGAGTCAAGCACCAGCCAGGGCAAAATACGTGTCCCCCGAAGTATCCGAGGCTGTTGAGAGAGCCCGGAGGCGGCGAGAGAAGGAGGAAAGGCGTGCTCGGGAAGAGCGACTAGCTGCCTGTGCTGAGAAACTCAAAAAGTTAGACGAGAAGTTTGGGAAGTCTGAAAGACCTGCGTCAAAGACGGAAGATATTCCGAAGGAGGCCGAGGGGAAAGAAGCCCCACTTTCTCCTAACCGGGAACACAATAAAGGCCATAATGAAAACTGGCAGTATAGCACAAAAGGTGGAACAAACAAACAAAAATTCAAATAAAAGGAAAATAAATCATGAAAGTTTACTAAGTGTTTAGGATTGTCTCTTGTCATTTGATGATCTGCAGAAGGAAGTGAGTGTCTGCCGATCAACTCCTTTGGCCATAGCTATCGTGAAGATCACCATCGTAGCAGTGATGATGATGGCCCGGAACCTTCCTCCCCTTCAGACGACTACAGTGGACGCCAAGCCTCCAAACCAGTTCCACCCCGCTTTCAAAAGCAACTACAGCACCACCAGCAGCAGGTCCGAACCAGATTTATCTCCATTGAAGAATAAAATGTTTCCTTTTCAAGAAGAGATAATTTTTTCTCTGAGTCTTACTTTGGCAGAGAATTCATCAGACTTTGAATAGCTTTAGTACTTGGAACATTTCTCAACTTTTTGTGTGTTCTGCACACTCTGTAGGAACAAGCCCCCAAAATGCAGCATTGGCAGCAGTCCAGTCATCCTTCAAGCTCAAGTCATAGCCAGCGGGGCTATTATCCCCAGCATGTGCTCGGCTTTGATCCCCGCTGGATGATGATGCCACCTTTCATGGATCCACGCATGACACAAGGCCGTTCTCCGGTGGACTACTACCCTGGTTCGATCCAGTCTTCAGGTAAACAAATAAAGTGATTTAAAAATCTATGTTATGTGATGGATTAGCAATGTCGTAAAATTAGCTGTTGGACTCTGAACTTTAGAAGAGCCTCAGAAGCAATCGAAGTTGACCTCGTGGGTATATTGCAACTGTACTAAAAATGCATTTTAAACTTTTTTTCATTGCTGTATCAGGAATGGTAAAACCCATTGTGCATCAAGACCACCTGAACAGTCCTAGCTCTGATGAGGGCTGCCATTCCAACCTACACCAAGAGAGACGGGCCCCGTCTACTGAGCCTTACCCAGTTTGGAATCAAGATGGCTACCCTCTACGCAGCTTCACTCCACCCTATCAGAGACAGCATGAAACTTCTGATGGTGACCTGTCAGGGGAAAGGTTAGTTGATGTGTTTAAAAACAATTAAATAAAATCCTTTAAATCATAAAATGCTTAAATTAATATGCGAGGACCGTGCAGTTTCTAGAAAACTGTCAAGGTAGAAATAACTGGTCTCCTATGTTTCATCGGGGTTAAAAATAAATAAAACCTTTGGAAGAAGACTGCTACACAGTTTTGAAATGGATTAGATTTAAGTATTTTCAGGTTATGGAACTATTAAAAAGCAAAATACTATAAATACTATATTACAGTGAGAACCTTGTTTGTTATTAAAAAGAAAAAAGTGATTATTGATTTTGCTTGCTTTTGTCTCCCCTTTTTTATTTATTTTTTTTCTAGAGGTCATATTGCTCCTTCACAGCGGGACTCTTTTGAAGATGGGACCAATCAGAGCTTGACGCATAATAGTGACGATCATCCCCATAATGCCTACTATAGCCGAGATGCTGATAAAGACCGCAAACACCATGACATCGGCCTTCTCACCACCGCTCAAAACCTCTGCCAGAAGAGTGAAGGCGCAAAGCAGGACCCAAGAGACAAACACCTGAAAGATGCTCTTGACTCCTATGACACCTTGGATGGGTCAAAGGACAACTGGAAAAGAGATGGAGGAGGCCTCAGTTCCTCAAGCCAGTGGCCCGAAACTAATTCTAGCAATATTGTCAACCAGACATCTGAGACTAGTGGCCGAACATTGATTCGTAGAACTGGGCCCATCAAGAAGCCGGTCCTTAAGGCGCTCAAATTGGAAGACAAGGAAAATGAAAAGCCTAAACCTGAACCCGAAGAGAAGCCTGTCCCCTATCGTCTGGAGAAGGAAGTTCTCACTAATGTTTATGATTTGAAGAAAGATAACCAACCTGCCAGTAACAGGCGTCCAGCATCACCTGTCATTGAGAAACAGCCTGAGGAGAGACTGCGGCAGTCACCGGCTCTTAGCAAAACGGACCGGCCTCTTGGCACCCTCAGTGATGACTTCCCTAAGGAAACCCACCTGGGCAGTGGCAGGAGCCAGTTACTTAGAGAGGGCCAGGAAACTAACCGAGATCCTCAAGCCCCCCGGCGCAATAACTGGATATTCATCGATGAAGAGCAAGCGTTTAGTTCCGTCAGAGGAGGAGGAGGAGGAGGAGGAGGTAGAGGTCGCAGTCGAGGCTTCAGGGAATTTAGCTCCAGAGGTGGAACCCGTGGTGGCCGAGGTGGGGATAACCTCAGAGGAGCGTATAACACCAACAGCGGTGGCGCTCCGAGACCTGCTAGAGGTCGAGGACCAGCTAGAGACCTCTTGAAGGTTGACGAGTTCCAGAGAGGCAAACCTCGCAGACGGAATGTCAGTGAAACCCTGAGCGAAGCATCAGAGTATGAAGAACTTCCCAAGAGGCGGCGCCAGAAGGAGGCGGAAAACAGAGAAGGTTACACGGAGTCCGGCGAGGTTCATAAGGCCGATAGAGACTCTTGGAGGTCCAACAAGGTGTACACCGATGACCAGACAGCCTCAGATAACAGAGAAAAGGCAAGGATGAGGGGCTTCGGAGGTCGCGTTCTGCCCCCCAGGCTGAATACAACCAACAGTTACAATAGAACCTTTGGAGGGTCAAGGGACGCGTCTTCCTGGAGGGGTCGGGGACCCCAGTTCAACAACAGCAGTAGCTCGATGCAAGAGAACGGTTACGCACCCGGAGCTGAGGTCACTTATTCCCGCAGACCTCCAGTGGAACGCGATGGTCTCAAGTACGCTCCAAAATTTTCAGGCTCTTTCACAGAAAATGGTGGTGAGGACCGTGAAGGAGAATACTACTTTGAGAACGACAACCCCGACAGACAGATGCTGAGACGGCGGCGTCCCCCGCGTCAAGACAAGCCTCCCCGTTTCCGACGCTTACGCCAAGAACGAGAGCCCGGCTCCAGTCAGTGGGCGAGCGATGAGTACGTCAACGGAGACTTTGCGAATCCCTGGCCCACTCGCTCCAAAGGCAGCGGAGATGACCACTGGCCCGGCGGTCACTTCTCAGGACGCTCCAGCCAGCACGGTCAGACTGAAGAATGGGAGACGGGATCAGAGAACAGCGACTTTGGTGACTGGAGAGGGAAGCAAGGTGGCAGCGGGAATCTAGCTGTGCAGGGACACGTCGACATTCCCTCAGACTCTGGTCACAGTGAACCCGGCTCTGGTGAGAAGAGGGAGCTTTCAAAGAGAAGCTTCTCTAGTCAGAGGCCGCTGGTCGAGCGACAGAACAGAAAAGGAGAGCCTTCCCTGCTAGAGGCAAGCAAGATGGTACGCACACCTGAAAATCCCTCCACTTCCTCGTCTAACAGGAGTGACGGTTGGCAGAACGGAGGGACGTCTTGCAAGAGGTGAGGCGAATTCTAGTTATGCCATCTTTTGTTTGGGTTTATGTAATGCTTTCACATTTTTGATGGTCACTGGCATCAGTTAAAATACTTCTTTATTGCCTCTGTTTATACATCAGCAGGAGCCCAGATGAGATTGGTCCAGTCTATAGCTTAGAACCCCCGACAGAGGACAGGGAGCCCAGTGAGCTTACAGGGAAGAAATTAGACAAAGACATGAAACCTGGATCGGTCAAGACGGACATTGTTGAACCGCTCACGCAATATGAACTCAGCAGCTACCCCAGTGAGTTTTTTGGGTTTTTTTGTCTTATGTTGATTGAAATAAAGCAACGCTTGTACTTCAGGTCAGATCTATTGTCCGCTTTTGCTTTGTTTTTTTACATACAGAAAGCATAGGTGTTAATGAACAGAAGTAGTTTCTTGTCCTCGGATAACTTTCCCTTGGCTGCCAACCTCTTTTCTTTTAATAGTTGATGCAGACGCAGTGGGACAAAACATGGACCCTGACGGATACCAGGATGCCTTGTCAAAAAAGCAACGACGCCCTCAGGAGGATGAGAGGCGGAGAAAAGAACAGGGACCTTCTGTAAGTTAAACATATGTCTGCTAAAAAAATGGTTGGAGACAATACATTACAAATTTTTTTTTAGAGAAAATGGTCACTGGTTAATAAATATTTTAGTGAATTAGGCTACAATGTGGGATATTTTCCACAGCCCAACTGTAAAGCCCACTCTTGCATATTTTACTGCTCACCCTGACAGGCTTCTGCTGGGAAGGAAAAGTCTGTTAGGCTTTTTCACAATAACCTCAAGAATTGTTTTCTGCATTCTAGCCTCTGAAAAATTGTCGGGCTTATTTGTGCCTACAATACAGGTCTGTGAAAAGTCAATCAAGCAGAATAAATTAGTTTGGCTGCAATAGTTAGTTATTATGCTGAAATTTACTATATTGTCTAGCTTACAGCAATTTCCTCTGTTTCTTCTTTTTTTGTTGCTGTTAGGTGCAGGTCAAGAACAGAACGGTCTCTTCCAAGATACCGCCACGCTTTGTCAAAAAGCAGGGAAGCATGAGCCTCGAGCAAACGGAGGAAGCAATTTCTTCACCGAACAATCTAGGAACAGAAATCTGGGAGACCAACAGTTCAGGTAATATTTATTTGTTTGTTTGCCGTTATAATGACATTCATATTTTTGTTTGATCGGCAAATATTATATTGAACGAGGAGACAAAAACAATGTCAGAATGTGATTGCGTTTTGTGTCCTTCACCAATCATTTTTTCTGTGTTCCTGTTTCTTTTGTAGCTCTCTCTGTGCAGTCTTCAGGGGGAGACTCATGGACTAAACAGGTGTCTTACACTGGGAGTGAACCCAACTCTGAGGTAGCATGCATGCAACTCTGTTCTTTGAATACGGTGATTAGAACATTTAATTAGTTGTTTCTGGTGGTTGTGGCTGATTATCAACAAATGGATCGCTTTGAGGATAAATCTCACTAAAAGAAATGTAAATCTAGCGTCCCCTCCTCCACCAGGATTCCGATGCCGGTCCAGAACAGAGTAAGGAGCAGCACAAACCAGGACCCATAGGGAACGAACGCTCCCTGAAGAACCGCAAGGGCTCAGAAGGTGTGGACAGACTGGAAGGTGGCCCGATAACGCCGGTCAACGGTGTGGACCTCCATGTGGACAGTGTACTTCCCGTGCCTCCAATCGAGTTCGGTGTCAGTGCCAAAGACTCTGATTTCAGCCTGCCGCCTGGCTCCACCCCTGTACCCGTCTCCAATCCTGTTAACAAGCTTCAGGATACGCTTGGCACTGATGTGAGTAAGGTGACACATTACATGTCAGAGTGAGAAATTCAGAAAAAATCAAATGTGCAACTGTGATGTTTGTTTTTGTGAAGGTGCAAATTAATTAAATCTAAACTGTTCCAAAACAGACATCTCTAAATCATAGCATCCCAATGCTGCGTTCCAACCACCTGCAGCCTGGCATCAGCCTCAATACCATCTTCCCCACTGCTGACCTCACTCTCAAGGTATCCGAGTTTGATTTGTGTGAAGACAAAGTTGTATATTTTGTGGGGCTGAAACAACTCATCGGAATAATTGTGACGAATCAATTATTGAAACAATTATTTAAAAAAAAAAAAGATTAATTAACTGGAGTAGACACACTCTAAAAATCTATTTTCTGTAGGAACAACATACTCAGAGCAGTAATTTTCTAGCAATGTTGGCAGTATTTCTGCTACTAATGATCAAGTGTGCGCTGAAGGAATGCTGCGTTATTACATTTTAGGCAATAAAATATATTAATTCTTATTTTAAAAAAAAAGATAATTTGTTTATTTGGGTCTTTAATTTTTTCTAATGTATAGGACAATCTGAAGCGATTAAATAAAAAAAATCTGCAGAATGTGGCAATTTATTTATCCGATTAATCAGCGTAATAATACATATTAGAGTACTTATTACGTGTGAAATTCCACTTCGCTTCTTTTCTCCGCAGATGGAGTCGGCACGTAAAGCCTGGGAGAATTCTCAGTCTCTTCCGGAGCAGGGCTCCCCCGGTGGTGGTGCCTCAGGCGCTCAGCCTCCCTGCAGTGCTGGGTCGTCCACCGGAGTCAGCTACAGCTCCTTTGGGGTTTCCATGCCTCCCATGCCGGTTGCCTCAGTGGCACCTTCCATGTCCATGCAAGGTATGACTTCTCTAAGCTTAATTTTGCCCCAGTGGCTCAGTCAGAACTGAAGTCAGAACAGTTTGCTTCCTAACCTTGATGTAGGTAATCCCATTCCTCCGTTGTATATGGACGGTCATGTGTTTCCGAGTCAGCCACGCCTCGTTCCTCCCACCATGACCCAGCAGCAGACCTATCCACAGGTAAAAAATATGTATATAAAAAAACAAACCCACACACACACCTGTGCGTCAACACGCTGCTGTAATGTTGCACTTTCTCACCCATGTAGGCGGCAGCAGCTCAGCAGATTCCCATCTCTTTGCACACATCTCTTCAGGCTCAGGCTCAGCTGGGGCTTCGTGGAGGTCTGCCTGTCTCTCAGTCGCAGGAGATGTTTAACTCCATCCCCCCCTTCAGGTATTGGAAGCTGAAGCGTTTCATTGACCACCACTCATTCATTTATCATCAACCTTCTCTCTGGTATGCCACGCATGTTCACAGTCCAGTCTGACGATGGTCCATCTCCTTTCCTCGGTTCAGGTCCCAGGTTTACATGCACCCCAACCTGTCGCAGCCCAACCCCATGGTGCTGTCTGGTGGGGCCCCCCTCAAGGGTCCTTACTCTGCTTTTCCTGGCTTGCAGCCGTCAGACATGGTGAAATCCCAGTCGGGCTCACACTACCAGCCTCTGAACGGCAACCAGCAGCTTGTTTACGACGGTCAGATGAACCAGGGGCCTGGTATGGGTTCCTCACAACTGATGGACTCCCAACTCATCCAGGTGAACTCGGTTTGGTAACACCTCAGCAAAACGATATACTTTTGATGAGTTTAAGATTGCGACATAGCCTGGATTTGTATTCACCTACTTTTATTCTGATGCTTTTAACCAGTTGCCTTCAGATCTTTAGGTAGTAAAGATTGTCCACCTATGTTTTATTTAGTCTCCGTATAATTACAGAGGTTGTTATGCACCAACAATTTAGGATCTTTACTTGGAAATTAAAAATATATATTTCAAATGTTCCTTCCATTTTATCATTATGCACTACTTGTGTAGGACGAAATGCATCGCGTTTTGTGATTGTAAGCTGAAAACACGTGCAAGGTGCTGCAGCGTTACTTTAAACAACGTTGCTCTGTTGTTAATGAAGTGGCCCGTTGTTTTGTGTCACCAGGTGACGATGCCCCTTCCTGGCTCGCAGCTGCGTTACGGCTCAGCTCAGCAGCACCTCATCCTTCCCCAGTCCATCCAGTTGCAGCAGGGACAGAACCTGTCGGTGGGGGGGCCGCGCCGGATGCTGCCACCAGGCTCCCAGGCTGCAGTCATGACAGGAAGCAGAGAGGCGAGTTTTTCTTGATTCTTGTTTTGCATCCTTCCGTTCTTTTTTTTTTTTTTTTTTTTTTTTTTTTTTTTTTTT
>CAEGAF010033007.1:0-16867 GCA_903067075.1 Micropoecilia bifurca | reverse complement strand
GCTGTAACAGACAGGATTCAAGGTGTAGAAGTTGTATCGGTGCTGCCATTATGCTGTACTTGGCTAAAAGGTTTTCAGAATGGATGTGTTTATTATTGACTTTTTTTCATTCACTAAACACAAAGAAAGCAAAGCAATAATACTTACACCAGCAAACAATCCTTTGTTCTTATTGATCCTACGATGGTTGAGCTGCAAATGCGGTTGTACACAAGCTTTGATCCAAGCAAGGCTTTTGGTTTCAGATTTTGGAAATCTGTGAATTTTAGTTCCACAAATATGATCAGGACATCTGACATCGCCTGCACAGATTCACCACTGAAGGTGGAGAACCATTCTTTTTCGAGTCCTGACGCAAAAACTTTCTGCCGGTCTGCTAGTCCACAATGTACATTAGCATGTCTTTACTACTGTAGCTTGTGTTCATGAGACGGTCACGCACATGGTAGCTGCGCTGTGACCTAAAATTGGCATTAGCCAATGAAACGCGGCCCCTGTGGTAAGGTCCATAGTGCTACATAAGGATGTTGTTTTATAGCCTAAGCCTGCTTTAAACCTCTCCATAACTTTATCCCTGCCCTCTCTGCTGTGTTCCTTGTTCTTAATGATGCCAAATGTGCTCTAATGTTCCCTAACAAACCTCTGAGACCTTCACACAAAAAACTGATTTATATTGAGGTTATGTTACACACAGAGGCAACTTTTGAAGGAAATACAGATGCGGCGTTGAATTATCCTTAAAGTTCTCAATTATGCACAATTCTGTGTTAGACTATCACATAATCTAATCAAATTAAAATGAACTGATTATAATGTGGCACAATGTGAAAAGGTTCTGTGGGTAATAATACTTTGGCAGGTCACCTTGCATAAGGAACATGAAACTTTGCAAAGTGCCTGTTTTTGGCTAAGTGTCAGTAGAACAGCAAGGAAGTGAGCAGAGCACCTTGACCGTGGCTCTGCGTTTGTTCTTCGTCTTGGTGGCTGTGGCCTGTGCATACAGACCCTGAGACTCACAAAACCGGTACAAGCAATCACACATCATGGACTCTCATAATAAGCTGACGCTGGGAAGTGGGTGATGCAGCACTCAGCTTATGCCAGTGCTGATAAGAGCCTGAAAGTATTACCTCGGTCTGGCAGCCCGCTCCAAGAAATCCATCCTGAGCCAGGTCATCAATTCTGCCCTATCTGATTGCTCACCAATCCCTGGCAGCTCGATGTCGTCGTCCTGGCTCCTGCCTTTGAAATTTTCTCTATGACTTGCACTTTCATGCTAGTTCTTTCACAAAAAGAAACAACCACATGCTCTGTGCACGCATAGGTCTTTCATGAAGTGTGGCACCTACATGAGAAATCGCACAAACGGCTGAACGCATGAGCATACGAAGAGAGAAAGTTTCCAGAACAATGGATTGCCTTGCTCAGTAGATCCCTTAAATGTATTAGCTTCAATTACGCTTCCTCTCTGCCGCCGTGGTGCACTTACCCATCATGCACTAAAGGCTGTGGAGTTCACCCACATCACCTGTGCTGCACGGCTGCAGCGTCGATCAAACCGATGAACAAATAATTGAAAAATACTAAACTGGTGCTGTGCCGTTCACCACCGAGGCAGCAGCGCAGGCAAATAAGTCGTTTGATTAGCTGATAAGCAGATGACTCAACAAACATTCAAGGCATGTTTACCGTGGTTTGATTAGAGCACGCCCAATACGCAGAAGATTGGACTCAAATATGCTGTGAAAACACTCAGCTGTTCCAATCCCCAAGGCAGCATGAGGGCACATAAAAACAATGAATTATTTATGGGGGAGACTAGTGAAATATCACAGTGGATAATTTTCTGTGGGCTATATTAAATGCAGTCTTCAGAATAATATGTATGTGTCTCTGCATTTCTCAGAAATCATTCCCTCTGACAGACTGCAAAGCCTGATGATTGGAAATAAAATCATGTTTAGATATTTCCCTGCCAGGAAAAACCTATGACTGTTTCACTAAAACACCAAAGGAAAAGCTCATTTACATACTAATTGCGGCTCCTTCTTTCCCAGTAAATATGATCAAAGGATATTCGCTTTGTCTCTGTTTTAGACATTAGCTCTGGCTCAAACTGAAAAGTCTCAATTAAGCCAAGCATTTTGCATGCCTCATTGGAAAGAGGGTTCACGGTACCAGTAAATTCAGGTTCAGCCTCACCAAAACTAAAAGAATCACCACGTGGCATCTCTCTGAACGGAGCATCTCATAAATAAAGGCTCCAGCCACAAACATTAGTGTCTGTCTTAGAGTTGAAAGCCTTACGCTGATAAAATTTGTTCCTGAAAGTGAACTCAGTTTAATTGAGCAAAGTTGAAGATTCCACAAACAGCAAAGCAACAGCGAGAGAGAGAGGGAGAGGGGGAGGAAATCGATGGCAACAGAGGCATGGAAAAAAGAGATAGCATTGATTTATCTGCCATTGATTCATGAGGATCGCTGCATTGTGCCCTGCAGGTGAAATGCATGCTGTCTGCCAACTGATGGGGATGAATCTGAAAAGGTGTCAAGTGGTTAGAGGACACAGAGGTGGAGGATGAGATCGGCAGGGACTAGAGAGGGTGACTGGGAAGGGAGTGAGCGGAGTGGGCCAAAAAAAGACAAGAAGCAGCAACTGAAAGAGAGGAGTAGTAAAAAGGCTCGAGAAGAGAAAGTGATGTTGAGTAAGGATGACACCAGGACTATGCAAAGTTGACTGGAATCAAATTCAGAACAACATCTGAAGCTGAAAAACAAAAAATCCAACTTAGACTCCTTCAAATGTTTCTTGAGTTTCACTGAGACAACCTAGACAATGTCTTGCGATACCCATACCTCTCGATTCTTTAGAAATTGTGTCAACAGACAAAAACCTCAAACGTCAATCTGTGATTTTACATCATAAACAATTGCAAACTGTGAAAAGGATGCAGGATTTTACTGATAAAAAAACAACGTATGATTTAAGTGATTACAAAACAAAACCTGAACCATAACTCTGTTTCCTTTACTGTGATATTTCTAAAGAAATAAAAGTAAAACCAACTTTATTTAGATTCCTCCAATTAGTAAGGAGAGTCCACCTGTGTGTATAGATCCAGCTGAAGGCCTCAGACGTTTGGACATAAGTGAAGACCAAGGAACAAAGATGTGAAGACGTTTAAAGCAGGGTTAGGTCATACTGTACAATAATGCATCTCTGAGTACAAAGCAACTCCAAGCCCACCAGGACAGAATCCAGAGCTCAGATGGAAACAAGATAAATGCATGTAACACATCTTGCCTTTACAAAAGTGAAAAAAGAAAGCCAATGCTGAAAGAAGATGTCTTGTTTGTAGTTTGTTACAATCCATGTAGGGGAGAAGGCAAACATTTGGAAGAAGTTTCTCTGATCAAATGAGTCCTGGTGACACGGTGTTAACGCTGTTGTTTTGCAGTAAGAACATCCTGAGTTTGAATCCTGTTCTCCCTCATCCATGAGCGATTCAAGCAGATTTTCATTTGTATGGTGCATTTTTATTAGTGATAGATTTTTTTTAATTGCACAATTAAATTACTGTCGTGGCACTAAAATCAGAAATTCAGCTCTAGTTAATACAACTGATCCCAAGAAGATACTCTGATTGGATGAATGATTGAACATAAACGCTGACAAAATATTTACATCGAAACATTCAAAAGACTTGTAAAAATGGCTACAAATAAATTCTTAGGCCAAATTTGTTCTTACAACTATATTATTAATGTACTTTCTATATAGATTTTTCTTCTGCTACCATTTGATTTGCAGAACATGTTTAAAATAGAAACTTCAGTGAATGCAATGTGCCTTAAAGCAAAGAGATTTTCTGAAAATTTTAGTTCCTTCAATGCATCTGGCATTTGAAGGCATAACTCTGTCTTTATAGGCTACAAATTAGTTTGCCTCCCAGTGGGAGATTTACTTGAGCGTGGGACATGGTTCAGTCAAAGTCCAGAGCACAATGAAATTGGAGATCTGTGGAAAGATTTAAAATATGTTTGCAGATGTTCCCAATCCAATCGAATGAACTTTGAAATATTTGGAAAAGAAGGATAAACAAATAAGCTTAACTCACCTCAAAGATCGGGCAGCTGTAACTGGAAGGAAAGGTGATTCTGCAGCTTTCTGATGTTTATCTAATAAACCCATTACATAAATCCCAACAACACACACGGACGTTTGTAGATGTAAAGTGATAAAATATGTGGAAACTTCAAGGTAAACGAATGACGTGGGTGTATGAAAGTCAGTGCCTTTCATATTTTCAACACCTGCATTAAAAGAGGTTCAGGTTTGGGAGGTTTTGCACATAATGACCTCTGCCACACCTGGGCTTGTTAAACCTGACCACGGATCCTCCTCTTCCACATAAAAACTCAAAAACACAAAGGAGCAGCAGGGACCTAAGCTGTTTAGTTTGCTACACCTAACTACGACAATTTGGTAAGTGGAAAGCTTTGAAGCAGCGGTTCTTGCATCTAGCTGTCACTACTGTGTGAGAAAATAAAATCGTTCTTAACACCTTTCATGTTGTTTGTCAGCACCTTTGCTGTACCTGCAGCTCCCAGTAGAATATAAAAAAAAATAACAGACATGTTTACCAGTTTCCTTGTATTATCAGGTAATACAAAATATGCTGGAAAATACAAATATGTAAGATCAATGCTGCATTTTTCTTTTAATAAAACAGAACAAGGAAGATGTCAGCGTTTGCGCAAAATCTGAACTTTAAGGTAATAACTTAACTGATACTGCTGATGAGACATCATCTTAAGACATGGTTAAATAAACGGCGTCTCACGCTGAGCGTATTTACACAGCCTTCCTTCGAAAAGCAGCTGGTTTAGGCAGGGCTGTCAGGAACACAGCAATTGCCTCCTTTGTAAGAGCGCTTCACGGGATGGATCTGCTCTTTCTCTTTCTCTTTACGTGAGATTGCTAAACGTTTAACACATTTTTTTGTTAAATCTTCTAAAAGACAAGGACCCAAAGGGGATAATTAAAAAACAACAACAATCAAGTAATTACATGAGATGAGACATGAAGTCTAACATTTTATAAACATAGAACATCATTTGGTAGTATGTATTGTGACTCAGATCATTTGTAAGATTCTCTTAGAATATTTCTTACTTCTTAAGTTTCTCACTGCCTTCCTGTTTTGCACAATATTATATAATAAGTCAGACTGACTATAATAACCACAGTCAAAAGGCTTGGACATATTGAGTTAGTCCAGTTTTGAATCTGAAACTGAAGCACACTATTGAACCCACTGTGGACTTTTGACAGGAACAATAAAACAGGTGATATTTTAAATGTTTCACCACTTTTGCTGCCTGTGGTTGGGCAACTAAAGTATGATCTGCACCTGTCCAGAGGGACACAACCCTCCATTTCAGACAAGACGGTTTATTTTGTTTAGCAGTAACCTCCATTAAATCTGCAGACCAGTTGAGTCATCTGTCAGCTCAGAGAAGACAACTGTTTTAGATGTATTATGCCGATTTTGTTAAATCAAGCACTCTCTAGCTGTTTGGGTTACTGTCTGAGGTTTAAATTGGGTGAGTCAGATGTTAATGTGAGTTAATACAATAATGAAAGGAAAGAGAAAGAACAGGATGTTGTTTAGAGCAGTTTTAATAAGGATCTTTGGGAATCCAACCACAAATGGAGAGCATCAGTTCAGCTGCACACAAGATGTGAGGAGAATGTGCCGACAGTTTACTGACTGCATCTAATTTGAACATGAACAAAGCAGTATGTAGTCTCTCACTTCACTCCTGATTGAACAGGAGCGTTAAACCTGAGGCTGCGGATGCCGCAGCTGTAGAAAAGTACGGGGATAAACAAGAAAGAACACTTTCTAATAACATACAAATTAACTCCAGGAGGATTAGAAAGGTTTTCAGATCATCATGAGAGATTCCCAACTTAACAGAGCATGGTTAAGAGAGTCCTAGACAAGCATTGTGCATAAACTCTTTCATTGCACAACACTACGTAGCCCAAAGGTAAGAAAGGACAACTACACAATAAACCAAAACTGGGAATTTATTATTTCATAAGTTCAGATATGTGTGATTGTGATTGAAATGTGTTTTTGTCAGAGGTTGATTTGGCTGAAGCAGTGGTCAGATTCAACCAGCAGGGGGAGTCTAGAGCTTGCGCTAGCTATAGTGAAGAGCACAGGAATTTCTTCCTTAGATAATAATGATCGATGGACCATGTTCGGCTCTTTTATTAAAATTCTCCCCTTATATGTATGAGATATGTATGTATGAGTATATATAAACACACCTGTAGGTTGTAAATTTGTTTCTTAACTTTCAAAAAGGCTGAGTTTTTTTGACGCTCCGAATGTTTACAAATTCCGTTGTTAGCTCCATTGTTAGCGCCATTGCTAACATCGTTTCAATGTTGATATCATTGTGTATCAATGTAAGCTAATTGAGATAATAATAATCAAGGAGCTGAAGCACCGTGTCCAGCTCTTTTATTAAAATTCTCTCCTTCTTCAGGGCATTTACATGCTATAGTGTAGCTGAGGTCTTTAAAAATGTAAAATGTACTACAATCACTGCTTGACAGGTTGAATAATAGAATAACGCAACATCGATAAGTATAAATGTTATCTGTACAGCAGGGTGCAGTTTTTTAGAAGCTAAAAAGTAATAATCTCAGCACAAAACCCTGAGGAATGCCACTGTTAATTGTGAAGGGACCGGGAATCATTGCCGACATGACAAGTCTAGAGCTAACTAAGAACATGAGTCACGCTGAAGTAATAACTGTCAAATTTCATCGAAATGCCCAGTGGAGACTTAACACCATGCACTGGTCAGTGAAGACATGTGCAAATGGCAGCTATAAATAGGGAGAGATTTACTAGCAAATGATTATTATGGCAGATACATCAATGCTATGTGTGTTATACAACTCAAAAAGTGAGAAATTAACATATAAATAAATTAACACAGGGGAACAAAAGACATGTAAATACCTGCGGTTTCTACAACAACCTCTTAGACTCTTAATGTACAAGAGCTACTCAATCAAAAGGTTTACCAAGCTAACGAACACATTTAGGCAGAAGTATCATTTTATTATTTTAGACAACTTGTTTCTTGTAAAATATCTCATTATTTGTCAAAATTATAAAATGTAAGCTTATTTCATTTTCCATTCGTAAATAAACGTCATCAGAAAATGCATGGGATTTTGCTAGTCCTGTCGGAGATTACTGTAAGGCCTTTTTGAATTCCTTGTGTTGCATTTTGAGTTGCTAGGGCTTGTTCTTTTCAAGTTGTGAGGTAACTGGTTGAACACTTTTCACGTCTCTCCATCTCAGTCAGTCAGGCTCCAGTGGACAGAGGGACCATCATCCTCTGACTCGCACAGTGCTCAGCTCTGCCCAATTTTGCACCTCCGTTCACGAGTGATAGAGCACTATCAGTTCTGACAGCTCCCTAGAGCCACTGGGATTTGAGTGCTCCCTCCTTTTACCCACCCTAAACCCCAGAATCACATACAGCCACACACACCCACACACACACATATGTACATAAACATACAGCATGTGCAAGTGCACACACACTCTCTTTAACTGTCTGTCTATTAAAAAGAGGAGGGCTGAAAATGAATGGCTGAACAAACGATGTCAAAGTAGAGAAAGAAAAGGGAAATTATTATATCTGTAGTAGCTAAGGATGAATGTGATATATTGTCTGTGGTTTTATAATTGGTGTATAATTATATAAACATGTGCATGTGTGCATGGCAAGATTCTGTCATGGTATTTATGTTATTTTTAAGCTGTACTCACCAAGCTGCTGCTACCATCCATCCATCCATCCATCCATCCATCCATCCATCCATCCATCCAATACACTTTTCATAGGTCTAGTAGTTGAACCAAAAGATCACAAGGTGTTCCTGAATCAAGGGGATATGCACTTAGCAAATAAGCCAATCATATGGTCAAATGGTAATCAATTTACTTAGACATCTGTAGGTGGTGAAGATTATTTGCTAAATAATTGTAATGGAGAGGAAAGGGTATTTAAATGAATGGGGATGTGGTGTGTTTTTAAGTTCAAAGTTGACTGGGTAAGTATTTCAGAAATTGTTGACCTATTGGGATTTTCCCACAGAGCTATCTCTGGTTTTCAGAGAATGGTCTGAAAAAGATCAAATATCCAGACAGCAGTAATTATGTGGACTAACACTCCCTTCTGGATGTCAAAGGACAGAGATAAATGGCAGACTGGTTTGTAATGATTGAAACAGTGGCTCAAATAAACACTAGTTACAATCAGGGTATGCAGAAAACCATCTATGAACACAACATGTCAAACGTTGAAGCAGGTTTGAACAAGAAGACACCCAACCACCTATATTTAATGAACATGGAAGCAAGGATATTCTGCCTTTTATTAACAGTTCAGATGGTGTAGAAGAGGACACTTTCTTGGCACGCTTCAGGCATCTTTATTACAAGTTGAGCTTTATAAGCCACAGCCTAGCAGAGTATTGTTTCTGACCATGTTCATTTCTGATGGTTGCTTCCTACCCCTAGCTCAGCATTTTGGTTTCCTGAACATCAAATGGTGCTTTGCAGTAGACACTATTAACATTCAGATCTTCTGTTCGTAAGAGCAAATGGGAGTAAAGGGGCTCATGTCACCCCCTACAAGATGCAGCCCTGGACAGTTGCCCATGTCGCCCGTATCAGAAACCGCCACTTTTATCATGTATCATGGCCCAGATTTAGAGCAAACAATTCTGTTCTTTCTTTTAACAAAAATAGGAGCCTCTGGGCACCAATTTTAGACATTACACAGTTTATAAATCTTTAAATCTGTTTAAATATAATGATCATAGACATTTTCTTGAAACATTGCAACCCTTTGTGAAAATGAAAAAAAAATGTTGAAAAGGAATGCAAAATAATCAAAATGGACAAAATCATTACTGTGTGTGCAGGGTAAAAGTCTGTCAGGAAGACCAAGAGCAGAACTAGTCAGAAACCACTGAGAATAATGAGATCCAAGAAAAATCTCTAAGTGAAGTCCTGAGAGCAGAACGTCTTAAATGGAGATGTACAATAATTTCAGCTCGAAAGAGAAACTGGCTGATATAAGCAGCAATTAGTAGGACGGAGAGGATGCTTTGTGAAAATTAACTAGCCCATTTCACCACGACATAATTGATGTGCAGAGTGATTTAAATTGGAGCAGCTGAAATTACTCCATAAGAAACTGGATCCGAAGGAGCTCAGAGGAATCCAGGTGTTCATTTACATGTCCGTGTGCAGCTTTGCGACTGAATGTCAGCGCTGGTTAGAAAGGTGCACCGGCAAAGGTGATCGCTGGATGTGGATTATAATAACACCTTGACCTCTGTCTAGCAGTGTTCACCCATCTTTTTCCATCTCCTCTGGCTCCACTATGCCTAACTCCTCTCTCCGATTGTTCTTGCACATCCACGTGATTCATTCCTGCCTTCCTCCACATCTACTGCTAACCTTTGACTCTTTTCACCACTTTTTAATCCCTTTTTGTTTCACAAAAGGATCCTGACTGAATTATTTAGTATTCATATTTCCATCTTCATCATAACTCCTCACTCAACTTTAACCTCAGAAAAGCTGCCTTTCTCTCGCTTGGTGAATTATTAGCCCATCTTCTGTGAGACCTTGCCAATCTATTAATCTAACTTGCCATTTACTGTCTTTCTCTGCAGCTCTGTTAAAGGTTGGCTGCCTCTCCTCTCACTCTATCTGTCAGTCAGTCTTTGTGTGCAAATCCCACATCTTTCTCCCCCAGACTGAATTATTCAATTTAGATGCCATTTGTTTCACAGTTGGCAACATAGACTGTGTGCACTCTCCTCCGTAGAAACTGTGGTTCTAAATGGCAACAGCACTCCGCATCCTCAGCAACTGTTAATATTCCCTGACAATGCAAACTTTCTCTTTCCTTTTTCCTTTTAGCATTAATGGTCTGTCTTTTCTGAGAATTGACTGCAATATATATACATATATAAGTCCATATGTACTTATATGGACTCATATACTTTTATACATTATATAATGTAGTGTCTTGGGAGTTGTGGAGTTGAAGAGTAATGAGATGAAATACTCTGAGATACATTTGTCAAGAGGAGTGTTTCAGTGAAGAGAGTCATTAAGATTTACTTAAGTCATCGTCAGAACTGAGGTGTTTATACCAATGCTTCCAATCTGTTAGTGAGGTTTTTCATTTTAATAATGCACAACTTGGCAAACAGGATAGACAGTCAGCGTTGGACCTTCGTCTGGTCTGGAGAAAACAATACTTTGATTAAATCCACATAGATGTGACAGGTATCACTTGTGTGTTTTTAAAAATGTTTTATTACATTGTTACATAGTGTTTTGATGATGATTGGAAACCAAAAAATATTTGCTAGGTTAAGGATTATGAATACACACAGCATGTCCAAGTATGCGAGAGCATTACTGGCATTTGCTATAATGTCACTGTTTTGCTTTTAGCAGTGACATCATGGATATCTGTCATCTGTGGATAAAAGTTAAAAGATCATTGCTCCATTGTGGTCAAATAATTCTTTACAGAAATAATCTGTAAGTATTCTAGGTCTGACTGCCTTAATTTCAAGCATTCGACATGTGGAGATGAGGGAATCTTAACTGGTGCAAAGCTTCTGCGTGGTGTTGTAGGACATTGGTTAATGGTTATTCGGTCATTGCTGTTACATATGAGTAGCACGTATGTAAATTCAGTAGCAGTGATGCATACGTGCAGCATGCTGTTTCTGCACTCATTCCACTGGATTTTTTAGCATTCTAAAAATCTATTGTAGCCTGGATTAGATTCAGAACCAATGATCTACAGTCTGCGATGCAGAGGCAGGGGAGCTTTACTAACATAATGTAGCATAATATTGTAACAAAAACATAAAGGTAGACACTCAATAGTGTGATGGAGGAAAAAAAACACAGTACGGTCAAATTTTACATGACACTATGAAAACGTTATTGAGTGACCTTCCTATCGAGTTAAATAGTCAATTACCTCCAGCATACTTTAAAATATTCTTCTTCAACATTAGAAAAAAAAACACGAACTGCCAATAACGGTTATTTCTTGGTGCCGGTAATGTACTCTACCTCTCTGGCTCTGACAGGCATGTTTCTGTCGGGATCGTCAAATCTCTGATGCCGAGGTTTCCAACACCTCTGGTGTCACCTCTGCTCCAACTGCAAAATGGAAGCAATCGGTTGTCTGGGCAACAAACTTCTCTCCGGGTTCTGTCATGCAAATCCCTCTGAAGAAAGGGCAAAAAGTTAAAAAAAGTTAAGTGGTATGACAGAGAAGGTTCAGAAGAGCTGCAGGCTTGTCTCAGATGCGTTTTCTTTCTGCCAACCAATTGTTTTTTGTTTTATTATTATTTGTACTGCAAAGATGGCCAGAATAGCATGGAAATATCACTGCTTATCCAGCTTACCGGCTTTTGCAGGCATGAGTTGAAAGCTGCCTTTGTGAGGCGCCTCTTCACAAAGGCAGAAGACGTCGTGCTTGTATTTAAAACAAACACAAAGAACGCCAAGGTTACAACATTCAAAGGTGAAATAATACGGAGAGGAAGAGGGATTGACTAGCCTGGCAAATTAAATCTACGAGAGCCTCTGTGTACCTTGGGACCCTCACAGGGGCATTTTCTCCTCAGCGGCCTTAGAGCACCCTTCCTCCTAATGGAAGGGAAGCAGAACAGATGGGACACAAATTGCACTTTCATACACCTCAAGGTTCAAGGCAATTTCCCCTCTGAGCCTGTGAAGTTCTCGGATTGCCTCTCCATCCTTTGAGCCTTTCACTCTTCAAAGAGGTCTGGGTTTGTTCAGTTCCCCGACACGCGCGCGCACACACACACACACACACACACACACACACACACACACACACACACACACACACACACACACACACACACACAGTCGCAGACACACCTAGGCTCACTTCATGTGAGTTGCTCTGTATGTTTCAAGTTATTTTATAGATGTTTGTCGTTTCACTAGAATTTATAGATTTGTATTGCAAAGCTTTCCAAGTGTATTTACTCCTAGTGAAAAGACGCATTTTCTTCTACGTCTTTTTATTTTTCAACATGAAGTTACCATTTTATTGAGAAATTACCTCAGGTTTTGACAAGCCACTTAAAAGCATATGTGGACTTCAGCAATATTTTTTACTGCCATTGTTGAAAATTGAACCTCTAACAATGGAGGTTCTTAATGTTAGTCTTTTTGCGAACCTTAAGAGGGTTTTGGGATAACTCCATCACCGACCAGCCGTCCTGCCCCAGCTAAAAAAGCATTCCCACAGCAAGGTCCTGCCACCACCGTGCTACACCATGCTCATGTTGCCTTCAGTGTATTGTTCTGTGTTAGTTTTCCGCCATGCACAGCATTTTGCCTGTTGGCCAAAATATTCAGTTTGGTCTCATTTGAACTGCTGCCATGTTCCCTTCTTTCAACACTTGCCATCTTCTTGCCACTCTTCCAGAAAAGACAGATTTTTGGAGCTCATGACTGAAAGTCGTCGCATTGATAGATTTTCCCACCTCAACCCTGGGTATCCACAGGTCTTTCAGAGCTGCTTTGACCCCTTGGCTGCATCTTTAATTAATGCTCCTTTTTCCTACTCAGTCAATTTTTATGATGCTGTTTGTTCATATTTATACTGAGGTGTTTCCATGTGTATTAAATTACACACAGACGGACTGAAAATAAATATACTCAACATTTTCAGATTTTTATTCATTCAAAAATGTTAAAGCTGTTTCTCAATCTCCTTCCACTTCACAAGAAACAGTTTGCTGCTCCATCACATAAAAATGATTTGATTATTTTAAAGATTTATATTTATTGTCTATACACTGTAATGTCATATGTAATGACAATTATTTTGTTGCATGCAGAAAATCAATGTTTTGTTCAACATGCCCATTACAACGACATGTAATGTCACCGGCTTGTGTCCTACACATTTGCATATGCAAAGCCAAGAGAAATGCAATTTCTGAAATGAATTTCCTCTCCTTTATTTGATGTCTAATGTACAAACTAGCGCTGAATGGCCCAGGTGCCAGCAGAGCCGCTGTGGAGATAATAAAAGACCTCCAGCAGCATTGTTTACGGCGCCATTAACAAACAAACATTAGGGCCCATTTGACTAAATACTGCTGACAGAGAATATGGCGATCAATCACCATGGCAACCACCCCCCATTAATTAATATTGCACTTGGAAATTTAGGAATGTGTGCATGATGAAGATGGAGTATGCCCAGATTTAATTTTTTTCGCCGGGTTTTTCCTGCTTCTCGATGAGCTCCGGCACATCTCATCTCTGGCCTTTGTCCGACGCCTGGCTCTGCATACCAACCGAGGGGTTAACTGTGTCCCCAAAGCAATTACGGCCAATTGTGGCACTAGTTAGCAATTAGTGGATTAAATGTAATGAGTCTGCCGTTGCCGTGGCGACTGGATTTTTTTTTTTTTTCAATGACACTTGTCAAAATGAAGAGCCCTTTAAAAAGGAGGCCGTGGGTTTTAACAGATGGAGACAGATAGGGCCAGTCCATTTAGAGCTATCATCACTTTAGTTTGTTATTGAATGTAATTAGTTGTTTTTATGTAAATGTGAAATGGGGGGAAAAAATAAAAAGAAAAGCCTAAAAACCGAAGTAAAAAACATTGTAATTAACCTCTGGAATCATTGTTGTTGGTAAAGAACGCTGGGCTTCTGTGAACCTTCGTCTGTGGCTTAGAACACCTGGTGTGGGCGGTTTAAAAACTCATTTTGCTGTGTTTTTGAGCTTTTGTGTGTGACATTTAAAATTAGCTGCTGTCAGGTAATTTTTGATGTCTATATGGCAGGACTAATGGCGAGGCAGCAATGTATGATGAAGAAGTTGTGTGCACTCAGCTTGCATGTTGTTCCTTCAGCTGTCAACCGTTCTTATTAAACTGTTCAGTCATATGCATATTGCAGAAATACCGTACCATCTGTGCTTTTGTCCCTTCAGGGCCGGCGCTGACATATTACAGTGTGAAGAGTCTTATTGAGCAGTATAATGGATTCCAAACTACAGCATTTCATATCCCGTGTAATTTAATCACAACTTAGGATGGGTATCCGATGCCCGTTCCTCTTTCTTTTATGAAACCTTCTGTACAAACAGGGCCAGAATCCAAAAATGATTTATGGCAGATTCACCAAGAGAGGGCAAGGGGGGAGAGAAACAGATTAGGTAAAAATCTGGGGAGATAAAGATGAGACGTCTGTCTGCCGCTGAGGGCAGCGAGACAAGTCCTGTCTGTATAAAGCTCAGGGAAATGTGCTAAGGGGCCTGACAGACAGCAGCGAACCATCTCAGAGCTGACACAGACATCATCTTTCTTTTTCTCTTCCAAGGGCAAGGAGAGAACTGTGACACTGCCAATTATATACACTCCTCTGTAGATGGTCATCTTGTACTTTATTTAGCAGCTCCTGTGAACGTACACAACCTTAGAGTGGAGTGTTCCCCTAAATGAACATGTCATCACATTTCCAACCAGTAAGTGACAGAGTGGTAGGGGCATATAATGGCTGAAGTGTGCACAACCAAGCACTTGATCGCAGCTGGAGAGTCGAGGTCTGATCCTGTCAACTGAGCGCATAAGGAGTGGACAGCATGATTTATCCAGTGTGCTCTCCTGCCTCTCGCTGCAGCCTAATGCTGTAGCAGGCAGCATCTGGAATTGACAACAGTAGTTAGAGATGCTGTTCAGGTCCCAACATGATCGCAAAAACCCAACACTGATAACTACGTCTTCTCAATTCAGGACCAGAACACTAAATGTTTAAGTAAGTTTATTTTAATTTAAGTAAAATCATTTTCTGTCTGTATTTCAGGTCATGTCTGCTTTCTTCATCTGTATACTAAAACAATATATTATTGGCTGTCAGTAGTAGTAGTTAATTGCTCACTAAATTATGTCATTACATAATGTGCAAAATGGACCAAGTACATAAAACTGATCAGTTAAGTGTTAAGGAGGATTAAGATATTTGAAGAGACAGGAGATGAATATTTCTAAATATGTTTAAGGAAACAAGTACATGTTTGTCAATTTTTTGTGTTACAATTTCAATCTTACTTTTTCTGTGAGATCCAACAGAGACAATAATAATAATAATCAAATAATAATAATAATAATAAAACAAGATATATCGGTTCATTATGTAAACTGGTCAACCACATAGATTTTATATGTAAAATAGCAAACAATTGTGTGTCAAACACTTGTAACAGATTCAACCAAGTGAGCTTTTGCTTTTTAAGAAGTATGTCCTGATAGTTAAATTATATCAAAATTATATCTTACTTGAGAAAGCAAGATTTAGCTTTTCATTGAGTTCTTCTCAATCAGTGAAGATTTGTGCATGCAGCAGCAATGCAATGCCTTCACCATCCTTTGTGGCTTTCATCCTTATTCTTTTTCCAATAACTTCTTTGCTTTGCTTATGATCTCAGGCACCGCAGCTAATATGGCAGCAGGTCTCGAAGTACCTTTCTGGTACCTTTTCACATCTGGATATTTTGAGCCATTGGATTGGAACAGGGCCATTTCATATTTCACAAACATATTTGTGTAAGAACAAATGAAACTGCTTGTAATTCTCATGCTATGCGTTCAGTTTATCTCACAAAAACCCCAGTGAGCATTGCATTGTTTGATTTCACTTTCATACTCAAGTGTTAGTATTTTTTCTTACTGTGTGTGTCCTTTGTTGGACAAATCAACACTAAACCTGGGCCGATTCGAGGCTATTTCTGCAGTTTTCAGCTTCCATTTCTCTTCCCATTCGTCCCCACCTAACAGGTATGATGACTGCCGACCATAATGCCGGTCAGCGTGAGCGCGGCTGCCGTGGAGCAAAGTGTTGGAAGGCCTGTGCGATTACCCCCGGCCCCTCCTGCTGTGAGCGCCACAGCGGTCGAGGGACTGAGTGGGAGAGTGGTGAGCTTTTAATACCAAGCACAATAGGGCACCTCAACCCCAGACAGGCACCATATTTACACTGAGCTAAGGTTCTCCCTGAGCCTTATGACAGAGCAGGCAGAACCATCACCCCTCGCCTCGCAGCCAGCGATCCATAATTCATGAGAAGAGGTGGATGGGGTGCAAACAGGGCATGCTTACAGAAGGGGGTGGGGGGCGAGGGGGCGCCTGAGGAGTGTGTCCTGAGCCCTGTGTGTCTAAGTAATTAAATGGGATTAGGTATGCGCTGAACCCATTTTCTGAGAGATTGGCTGGCAATGCCATTATTATTGGAAAGGATCAGAGGGGCTTATAGGCACTGAGGAGAAAGGTAACTGAAGAGAGGTTTGAGGAGATTTACTGAAAGAAAAAAAAAAACACTCCCATATATGGGTGGCAGGTTGGAGACATCTTTTACATCCCTTTTCCCTCTTTTGGGGGGAAAAAGAGAAACAACATCCAGCCGGAGTTGAGGGAGACGGACACTAATGTGTCAAAGAAGCAGGTCTAACCTTGTCCACAGACTGCACATCTCTGCTCTACCCAAAACATCCGTTCCTAATTTGTGTGACAATGCCAGTGTGGATGGCACTTGATTTGCAAGAGGTTGCCCCGAGCAGAACTCATTTGAATAGGCACACATCCGAGTTATCAGACAGACAGACAGACAGACAGACAGACAGACAGACAGACAGACAGGATGCTACTCCTTTACCCAGCCGCTCAACA
>CAEGAF010032977.1:0-108894 GCA_903067075.1 Micropoecilia bifurca | reverse complement strand
GCTATGTTAAGACAGGAGACAAGATGTTTCAATCCCTGAAATTATGATTCATAGAATCACATATCTAAGTCTAAACTAGATATGTTTATCTATCTAGTTTAGACTTAATGCTCTGCTGGGGTTATCCTAGTTTGGTCTTTGGATGTTTGCTTAAAAGTAAACAGATGGGTAATCAGAAGCCTCAGTGTGAACGGTTCCTACCTCAGTTGATCTTCGCCGTACACACCTATGCACACTCAAAGACTAAAATGGCGATATATCCAGCAAAGAGTTAGAAATTAGTGTGAGTTTTGTTTTCTTATAGACTTCCTGGCATGATTAATAATCTAGTGAAACAGATGGCATGGATATGTTTACATATTAAGTATGTTTAAGAGAATAAATACAATAAGAACATGTTTAATCTGTGGCATTGCTCATTAAAATGGCATATTTCTGATGTATTAAAATTAAATACGTTCGGCACACTTAATGATATTAGTGATTAGGTTATGTATTCATCAAGTACTTTTACTTTTAATACTTAAGTATTTTTAAAAGCCAGTACTTTTTGACTTTTACTTAAGTACATTTTTGACTGTGTATTTGTACTTTTACTTAAGTACATTTTTTGAGTACTTTCTCCACCACTGACCAGTACACTGCCCCCCACCTAAGTGCACTAATAAATGTGGGTATGTTGGTGTCTTTTAGCCATCAACTTTATTTTGGACTGGAAGGGTTAGTAACCTTGTTGGTTTATCTCAATAAGCATGCATCTCACACTGTATCTAAATAGATCATGGACAGTGAAACCCTTTGCTATAGTGTTGATATGAAATATGCAAATTTATGTCCCCTAAACTTAACAATGTGTTAGTTTTTGTGAGTGCAGTGAGCATGAAGTCCAACAGAAGCAAAATGATACAATAAAAGTGTCCAGAAATTGGAATGCCCGTTTATAATTATTTATTAATGTGCATACACAATGTAATTTATTGATGCAGCACACGTTCAACACAGGGCTTCATTGCTGTATCAGTTTCCAATCGAACTACAGAAAACGCTACAGCCATCTAGTACAAATACTACTCATTCAGCTGGTTAACTGCCATTTGACATATTGGTGTATTGCTTTTATAAGCATGTTGTTAGGTTTCCAAAACATTTCAGATTCGGTTTCTCCACACCACCAAGTTTCACAGAGCACTGATCGTAAGAGTACGGTCTGGGTTTGACACAGTGGTGTGTGCGCGTGTCACAGCGCCTGCAGCTGCAGCAGCGGGCCGCGGGATAATACAACTGTGCGCTGACATCCTGAGGACAGCCAGGAATGAAGACAGACCGGTACACAAGGGAGATGGGCACACAGCTCCGCTGAATCAAGAAAGCCCTGCCAAAGCTGCCATTCAGATTGGTATCCTGGAGGACAGGAAGAAAGGATGAGAGGAACAAAGCAGTTTTTGACCAGAACTTTAAAAATGTTTAAAAGACTAATATTTCAGAATTTATTCTTTGAATGTGCAACAACACTTTTAATTATCCATCCATCCAACCACTATCTTATGAAGATCATAAGGGGGCTGGTGAGTATCTACTGCTCTCATCGGGAGAGAGACGAGGCACGACATGGACAGGCTACTTGTCAAACACAGGGCAACACAGAGACACACAGGTCTAAAACACACATGCTCACACCTAATAGTTCTTTTAGAGTAACTAAATAACCTAACAATCAGATATTTGGACTATGGGTGAAATTGTGTGTGTAACCGCAGCACACTGAAATACACCTATGGGGAATGACCCTAGGCTGGAATTCAATCCCAGGACCTTCTTACAGCAATGTTACAGTGATGACAACTGTGCCGCCGCCATACGGCCACACTTTAAATACACTTAAAAAATACTTTAGCAAAAAAAAAAAACAGAAACAGTCTGTTCTCGCTCACTCTCGTATAGCAGTAGCCACTGCATATGGTCGTGTTGACTGCCACACACTGGGTACAGTTTTTCTTCTCAAGCCATATGGTGTGATTCTTCAGCGTACAGGTGTAGACAGCTCCAACCATTAACGCAAAAAGCAGAGTCCGTCTCAAAATAAACAGAGACATGCTGGAAAATGCAGATAAATGAGAAATCAAGATGCAATCACTCGGAAAATGCAAAGCACGAACATAAAGATAAAACATTTGAAAGACGCAGAGCACCTCATCTGAACAGAATTTGTTGAAATGCATACAGACCTGTTTGTTTAATCTTAGTGAATTGAGCGATCGTTGTTACCACGTCAGACATGCAGTGAAAAAAATGTGTCCCTCTGGATGTGCAATCTCTCACGTCCAGAAAAAAAAATTATTTTTTTTTGCACTGCTGTTTTTCTACTTAATGTAATCTAAGTTCTCTAACTCTTCTCTGCTTTTCTCCTCTGTTAAGATTTGAAAATACTGTGTCTGTTCGACGTCTTTTATGCAAACCTTAATCCATCTTGGCTGCCCCACTAAACTTCAGTCTATGATATCCTCCCAGACATTATGTCAGCTGACTGCAGGTGTGTGTATGCTCACATGAATGTTCATTTTCACAGGCCACACTATTTGGTGCACAGAAGGGAGGAGGTGTCATTCTTATATAAAATTGAGTCCCAGCAGGTTCAGATGGCGGTCAGAAAACTAGTACATGTGCCAGCCAGAACTGATCAATGAAACTGGTTACTTGGGTTTCTGGAAACTCAACAAATTAAATTTTAATTAAAACTATGATTTTTTTTCTAAGCTTATGACACATTTCAAGTCAACGTTGTTAAAAATAATCAAGCAATAAGACAGTTATAATGAGGAAATAAAACAATCTAAGTTTTTTTAGCAAGTCAGTCGCAAATTAAATGAATAATATTAAATCAGGTTGTGAAAATCAAGCATGTTTGCCGTTAATCCAGCTTATGTCAGGACAATACTCACATGAATGAGTCCCACCTAAGAAAAAGGATGTAGATGGCTGTCAAACTAATCTAAATAGTTTTAGATAAACTCAAATTATTGCCTGAAAACATTGCTGATAAAACACATGGCTTTTATATATTACATTTCCTTCAAATTGCTTGTTTCCATAGGTAAATAAGGAAATGTGGTAGATGCTCCTACCACCACCACATCGCATTAGTATTTATTTCTTAGTATAGTTCATATTTTGTTTAAGTTAGTTATTTCATTTAGACATATATTTTCTAATGGGTGCACACTTTAGTTAATGTCTGTCTGAATGGTTCATTTATACTTGTGTTTTTGTTTGAGGTGCCGCTTATAGGAACCAGCTGGTGGAGGAACCTGGGGCAAACCATCTACCAATTTCTGAAAGACTCAACGGGGAGACTTCAAGTTGATTTTTATTTAATTTTGCATTTAAATATTCACTTATTGCTTGTGCTAATTTAAAGTTAGTTTTGCTTTTTTTGTTTATAGAATGCTTTAGTTAATTTTGTATTTATTTGTTCTTTTGTTAGGTCTGACCTCTCTCATGTGGTAGATTTAAGTTACTCCACCCCTATTTAAGCAGCCTTTGTTCTTTGTTTGATAGGTCAGTTTTTGTTTGTGTTCAGTTAGAGTTCAGTTCACTTCCGTTAATTTGGATCCAAATTTGTTATTTATCCTTTGATTTATTCTTGATTTAAATCTTTATGATTTGCTAATTATTATTTTTGAAGAATTAAATTGAAATCTTTTGCTACTTTGAAAATTTTTGTCCTTGTTTAAGTTTGATCCCTCACAGGAAAGAATGGTCAAACAATGATTAATTTCATGAAAAATAAGCAGTGTAGTTTTAAATGAGTACGGGTGCATGTATATAATATGAGGGCTTAATCTTGATTAACTACAACTTTATTGTCAATATGACAAAACACTATAGTGAGGAAGTTGATCATGCAACTGTGTGACTTTCACAATTTATCTATTTTTTTTTTGTTTGTTTTTTTTGACCTGGCCTTACAGACTGTTTGTTTTTGCTCTACATTTCCGATGATGGGTCAGAACTATGTAACAAAGCTATCAGATGAATACAATAAACTGGGTCATAAACAGTTCAGCAATTATCTTCCTTGACATACATCTGAGGGCTTTTCATAATTTCGGAGACAAGAGGTTTATGAAAAAACCAAACCAACAATGCAAAAAAGCACGTGTATGTCCACAGGCAGCTAGAGTGTGTCAGCGCTATAAGAAAATAAGACATATGAATAACATTTGTTTTGTTATTTGTTTTATTGTTTTCAATTTAAAAATGATTGAGAAGTTGTTCTATTCTTTCTGGATTAGTAAAGAAAAAAGAGAGAAGAAATCAGGCCAAATCTGTTTCCATACATTTCATAAAAATCTTAGCGAGAGTGATATCAACAAAGAATATCACTCTTCAATATTGTCCTCTATCCATTAACAAATAATTTAGGGGCGACTGTGGCTCTGGGGGTAGAGTAGTCGTCTTGTGATCAGAAGGTCATGCCACATGTTGGGATGCCTCTGAGCAAGGTACTTAACCCCAAATTGCCTGTCTGCGTATTGGTGTATGAATGTGTGAGCATTTGTGAGTGCGAATGGGTGAATGTGACTATAGTGTTAAGTGCTCTGAGTGGTCAAAATGATTGGAAAAGTGCTATAAAAGTTCAGAACACTTAAAATATCTGTCCACATCTAAATGGCTGTCCTATAACAGTTAGTTGTTCATTCCAGCATTAGCACATTCAGCAGTGCATACATGAGATTGATTGACAGTGCTAAGACACCTCCCCTGGCTCTGATTGGTTGTTTTTGGTCTGAACGACTTGGGAGTGATGCATTTCTTCAGACGGCTGTAGTAGCTCAGGCGATGGAGAAGCTCGATTTTTTTCACAATTAGCTGTCTTATACTGTCACGGCACATATTTGTTAAAAATGTAAAAAAAACAAAAAACCACGAATTTGAAAAGAGGAAAGCATACATTAAATATCTGTGGACTGAGAATCAAACCCAGAGGCCACAGTCTCAAACCCACGTGCACCTTACGTGTGTAAGGTGCTTACGTATGTAAGGTGCACGTGGGTTTGAGACAGTGGCCTCAAACTGTGGCCTTACGTGTGTAAGATGCACATGTGCTACCACTGAGCCACCAATGTCATGTTAAGAGATAATATAAATATATAAAATCATCATATTTTTGATCTTCTACTCAATCTACCTTCATGGCTCTTTTCAAAAAACACCTAACATCCACTAGAGATCCATTGTGAAATCAGGCAGATCTGTTTTGTTTTGTTGCCTGTATCTCTCAGCCATGAGGTCAGAAGGTTCCAGAAAGGGCCAGTGGAATTGTGCTGTGAAGGGGACAGGTCATCTGATTGCCCCCCTGCTCACCCCTTTGTTTTTCTCTTTGTTATCACAGTGACACCTGCAATGGGATGTCTGAGGCTCCAGTTGTTTGGCTCTCTATTGCAGATCATATGAGTAACTCTACACTCTTAAGATAATGCCCTGAAACTGGGTCAGACAGATCAAGGGACACTTTCTGTTTGGTGGAGGCATGCCCTGACCATGCCCTAAAGTCAACAAGTTTTCAGGGTAAGGCACAGTATGAGTTTTACTTATTGTTCAGATATTTCAATTTTGGTCTCTGGTCTCTGATCAAACTGTCATCTTTCATATATTTGCTGTGTGTAGGGATAGGCGGCATCAAAAGTAGCACTATGAAGAGAGACAATAGAAGGCATATTAATATAAATAACTACCTAAATAAATTACTTTCATAGCTCATAAACTCTCATAAACCCATTTTCTAACCCAATGTATACGAAATCTGATGAACGTTATAATTAAGACTGTTGCTTTGTTTTGTTTTTTTTAAAGGTTTGGTCGTGTTTTACAAGCTAGTTGCTTAATCTGACCACTAGATGGCAGACAAAACCAATTTCCTGTTTCCTCCTCAACCAGGATGAAAATATAGCAAAAATTGATCTTTATGAGTTTAACAAATCAGTACAAGCTTCCTCCTTGGGAATATGTGGAATGTGAAAGTGTTATATACTGTAACTATTATTATTTTTAACCTTTATTTATTCACCTTTTAATGATGAGAGCCTTAAAGGAGTATTTGCAAAATATTCTGACCACGTCTTAGAACCGGTTCTGAAGACAGATTGAAGTATTTGTGATATTTTCAAATGAAGGCAATCAGACTGTTACAATTAAACAGTAGAGATTTTTGAACATGTCATCCTGCTTACTTTATCTTACAGGTAATAGGTGCTTCAAAGTCCTCTGCATAATTTAACACAGCTTTGAAATGGATGATACATTTGGCAGTGTGTGCTTAACGCAAAAAGCTTTGTTCTATGACAGTGTTTATTTGCTTTGGAATATTTCTAGTTTCAACAACTTGCCTCCCTGATAGACCTTCTTACATTTGTTTTGATTACATTGAATTCAATAGGCAGCATCTCACAAAATCACATCAATCAAAGGCACTGTAGAAAAATCAAACAGTTGATCATTTTGAGTATTCCCTTGTTCTTTGCTCACTGAAAACACAAGGACAATCCTTTAAAGGTTGGGATTGGGAGATATTTCTGGTGCCATTTTCAGGGTACTTTGTCACACCGCAAGAGGAAGAGGGAATAGTTTGACCCAAATCATCACAGATGTCCTTGAAGATAGTCACTTATTAATAACATCAGGAATCTGGAGGCCACCTCTAGTCCTCGTTCCAACTCTCCTCCCTTGCCTGCAAGGCTCCAATCCAGTGTGATGTCCTAAGTTTTATCCTTTTTTGGTCTGTGTGCACCTTCACTTGCACTCGCACGTAACCACAAGGCCCCCACAGGGCCTCAAAATCAATCTAGCAGCGCTTAAAATAATCAACCTAGTTGAGGGAGAGGGCTTACCAGTGACATGTACAGTAGAGGAGTATTCCTTCCCTACTTTGACTTTAATCTTATTCTCTATTTTTAATATCTGAATGGCCAGCCTTTTTTCTCTTTTGGCTTTGATTGATTTGCAGAATCCTAAAAACATATTTCAGTCATAGATTTACCTCAAATTAACCAGACCTACTGGAGATATTTTTATGTTGTGATCATAGAGGTACAAGCTGAATCAGATACAGCACATGCAAAAATATTTACGGCAATCCATTTACACATTTTGTTATATTACAAGCACAAAAATGTGTGTGCTTTATTTATATGTTAAGCAATATGCAGAAGCATAATTGGTAAACAATTGTGGAGCAGGAAGAAAAGGATGGATTGTTTTCTGATGTTCTTCACAACAAAAATGGTAAAATGTAGTGTGTATTTGTCAATAACTACCATTTGCAGCAATTATAGTGGTCAGTCTTTTAGGACATAAATCTACCAGCTTTGCACACTTGAAGACTGAAAATTTCACAAATTCTAATATACAGTAAAAAGTCTGTTCTTTATTTGGAAAAATGGACTTTCAAGCGATCTGTTGCTGAAATGCTGTACAAATAAATTGACTTGACTTGATCTAGATCACTTCATTAGTCACGGACTGCTTTGTTTGTCTATCACATAAGATTGCAAAGAAATACACTGACTTGTGGTGATAAAACTTCTAAATGTTAATCAGGTAATAAAACCTCTGCAAGTGACTTTAAACGTGGCTGTAAAATTGCTTATTTACTAAAAAAAAAGAAGAAGTGAAATAAAAGGTGTACTTTGAACATAATTGGTGACCTCTGTCTCACTGAGATGTGAACCTAAGGCAGCTGGAAAAATGTGATCGATCTCCCAAGACAAGAATAGCATCTTGATGCTGGCCTGTGGTCATCGGTGAGACTGTCTCCTCCTTCCTGGATTGGGTAATTAACTGCACCATTCTCTGAGATGCATCAGGCTGGCGATCTTCAAACAATCCCTATTTCTGTCTGTTACAACCTTTAGCTAATGAGCTCTCCTGCCATTCAGGGAGGACACCGAGACGAGAGGACTGGGGAAAAAACAACCCCTACAAAACAAGCCAGGTTAGATCTAAAAGGCAAAGGAATGCCTGGAATCACACTTTTTGATATCCTTTCAACTTATTCTAATATATGCAGAGTTTTAGACAGCGACAGGTTTTAAAAGGTTTGCAAATTTGTCACATACCAATACAGAAGTCAAGGAGGCTGTGCCCGCCCTACATTGAAACTCAAATATAGCTGCACGAATTGAGGCCAGCACTGAAATGTTGCATTAAGCGTGTGGGAGAAATCCTTCTGTTTTATTCATTGCAAGATGTTGGACTGTGTAAACTGTTCTCAAATAGAACAGAAAGTAACAGTGCGAGTGGTAAGTACTTTGCATAAATAAAATTTTCATTAGTATTGAAAATAAATGTTTATATTAATTTCTCAGATGGAATAAACCGTCATTTAGATGGCTGTTTTTTTTTTTACACTAATATCCTCCTAATTTTTTTTTTTACTTGTTTTTTTTGGCCATGGCTGTCAGAGGAGGAGTAAAGTAATTACAACCTGTCTCTGACTCACACTGGCCAAAAGCCCAACATGGAGGGTTTGCAGAGGACTGCAAATAGAGAAGAAGAAGAAGAAGAAGAAGAAGAAGAAGAAGAAGAAGAAGAAGAAGAAGAAGAAGAAGAAGAAGAAGAAGAAGCAGCAGGAAAATACGACAAACAGAAAATAGACAAATGTTAGCGATGATAACGAAGGAGCAACATAATTTAAAAAAAATCCTAAGATGGAACGGTGGAGAGTTATTGTGGCGTGTGACAGATAGATGGAGGAGAGGCTGGATGAAAGGATGAGGGGCGAGCAGGTTGGCAGAGGGAGAAGAGGAGGGTGAGCTTCCGATGAAAGGAAGTGGGAGACATTCCAATAAAACACATAGTGAGTGAGTGCATCTGTGTATGCTTTCAGTCCCTCCTTTGTGAGCAACAGTGTGGCAAGGGAGTGCAATAATCACAACCCCAGTAGCATTGTATTACTGAGTACCAAGATTAAAGTTGCTCAGTGTATAAATCTAAGTTAGGTCTACAGTGAGCCGTTATACCATTATTACGACAGAGTAGATAAATTAAGGCCAATAAACTAGAAAAGTATGAGATGACAATTCATGTATATGGGAGTGTGCTCTGTTTAGAAGGTAAATATTAAGATAAATCAGTTACTTTTTGAAGTTTGGAATACAATTTTGATTTTCATCTCGAAGGTTAGGGTGAAATGTGCAAATAAAAGCAAAAGGAATGAAGCTAAAACTGACAGAGTCTGGAGAGAAAGTGGGGGGGGTGAGACCCAAAGTGACACTGTGATTGAAGGACAGCCAAAGCTCTGAGCTCTCTGTCTAGATGGCTTCTGGCCTTGAAGGCTGCCAGCGACGAATAGCACTTTTGGCAGCTGTACGTTTGCTTGGATTTCTCAGAGCTATAATGCATCTTGCTTTAAACCCATCCACTTTGTTACCTTTTTGTTATTTTACGGCCTAATTTGGCTGACCTCCTCGTTTTCGTCTGACCGTCAGTCCACAATGTAACTCTGGAGTCTCCCTCAGTTTTGCCGCACTCATTGAGGTAAAGGTGAGTGTTTAACGCAGCAAATAGAATGAGTCACAGGGATGATTCACATTTAAACATATTGGTTAGATCACATATTTTTTGGATTTGCTCTCTTTAAAATAAAAAACACTGTTCACAATATCTTATATGATATTGATATTGATATTGAAATATCAGCAAAAAATAAATAAAAGTGTTATTCGTTATAGTATGCAACACAAATAAAGGACACATCTCTTTTTAGGGAATCTGTAACTCGAAGAATCCTTCCGCAGAATTACGAATAAGCCAGGGAAAAACCTTATTACTACAGCTGGAAATAGACATTGGGTGTGCAGACGTTAGAGGACTGAAGATACTAGATTGCCAACAATGAAGGAGGAAGGTTGTGCTCTGTCCCCACAACGTAGGACTCACCGGCAACAGGTTGCAAGGCAGGACAATTTCCTTCAATGGCTCCTCTTTGTTCACATGATGTAAAACTCTTCCTCTTCCTGCCAAAAGCAAGTGGGATAAACAGTTCATACAACAACCTCCTTGCTCCTTGCAGTTAAATCTTCCATGGCTGAAGGCCCAACAATGTAGTTCATCAAAGTGTTTTTTTTTATTATATTTTTGATTTTTGGGTGGGGCAGCAAATTTACAAGAGTGACATTTGTCCCTCCTGGGTCTCTCTCCAATGGCACCATTCTAATAAAGACTTGCTTTAGTCTAAAATTTTCTGTTGTCAAGCTGCATTTTCTCTCCTTAGACAACCTGCGGTAATGCGAGCTTTTTCAGTCTCACTGCAACAGTTTGTTCACTGGAACACAAAAATGGCCTTGAATCCCTAACTAAACAAACAGCCAACCACATTTCTTTTGTCATCCCAAGGTTTCTTGCAGCCTTTCAGGTGATATTTTCCTCATCCCTCCTGTTCTGACCCGATCTGTCAAACCGCACATCCGTCTTCTTCGTGCAGCTCCACTTGTATTTTCAGCAAATACAAGTGGCCACATATCTCAAGGTCTCTAGTGAATATCCGCGGAGAAAGGCTGTGAGAAACCTAGACAAAAAGGCAAAACTGTAAAATGTGACAGAATGTTCATCACGACTGTGTGCCAGAGTGAGTGCGTACCTGAAGGCTGATAAACCAGAAAAGTAATATGAATTGGTAGCTTCTGCATGAAACCAAGCAAAGAAACCAACTTTCCCGCTCACTTGCACACAGACAGACACACACAGGGAGAACAACACAGAGGGAAATAGAAACCCAGTATTTAGTTCCTGCGTCACTACAGTGGCCATCTGTCAGCGTATGGATCGACTGAATTAAAACTCACACACGGAGATGCCACGCTGAGTCTAGATACAATAATTGTTCAATTCACCAAAGAAGTCTCTCACCCTGCTGACCTTTTCTGTGTTGTAACTTGGTTGGATTAATTTAAAACATAAAGCACCGGATAATCTGGTGGTCTGAACAGTTCTTTGTCGTATCCCTTCGTCTGTTTCTCTCTTCTTCTTGTTTTCTGTCCCTCTCTCCATCTCCATCTCCATCTCTATCTCTACCCACGTGAAACTGTCTGTTTGTCTGAATCTGCCAAAGGCTGATGTCATTGTCCACCAGTGTGCTTCCATGTGTGGGATGAAATGAATGCCGAGGTATAATCCCACGGTTTAATCCCGACCAGTCCTGCACCAGCCGGACAGCCCAAGAAACAATTATGACAAGGGAGAGGCAGGTTTTTATATTTTGGGGGTGGGGGTAGGTAAAATATTATAAAAAAGAAAGAAGCATGGAAGGTTTCTGTGGAGAATATTTTCTGTTACCTTTATGAGACTTTTTTTTTTTTTTAAAAAAGGCTCATTTTACTCAAAAATGCCCCCTCCTGCTGGGCAGAGAGTGAGATGGAGGGAAAGAGGGAAAGAGACCGAGAGATTAAAGATTATTTATTTCTCATGGGTGGGAGACAGTGAGGGAGAGAGAGTGAGTGAGTGGGAGGGAGGGCGGCAGTCAGAAGCACGCAAACTAATTTCCACCGATGAGCAGACAGTCGTGCCAGAGTGGGAGCTGCGCTCAGTTCACCTCTCCGGCGCTGCAGGTCTATTAACAAAGAGACCTTATTAGTAACATCTCTTTTTATTCTGCGAGCACTTGTTACCACGGCGGACCAGAGTTTCCTTTTGGGGATAAAGAGACTGCAGACCTGCACTTCTCCTAAGCAGCGACAACTTTAGGTAAGCCAATACATCAAAGTTGAAATCTGTTTAATTTTTTTATTTTCCTTTTTGCATGCACAACCTGTTTGCAAAAACAGCAAGGAATCAAAACAAAACATTAAATAATTTTTTTAAAAAAAGCAAACAATCCAGGATCAAGAGATTTTTTTTTTTTGGAGATCTGCTCAGATAGCACGCGTAAAACAGCTGCAGTGTAAATCTCCAAATGAAAACAACTGGAAAGTGCCAATAGTTTGATATTTCTATTCTTAACCCAATGTGAAATCACGGCCAGTGCAGCATAACAGTTGCTTCAGCTGGTTATTTTTTTATTATTATTTTTTTGTTTTTACAAAGTGTTAAAAGCCTGACAGATGACTGTCCAAATTTGGGGTATTTGGCATTTTACTGCTAGGAATCCTGCTGCTCTTACACTTTACTCTTAAGGAATCTCAACAATAGTCTCTTTCTCTGGCCAGATTGAGCTTTTGTTGTGGTACTTACGTTCATTCACTTATCCATTCTTCAAATGTTCTTCTCTTTTAAAAGCACTTAAAGTTATAGTAGATCCATTTGTAGTCTTACGTAATAATTTCACTTCAAGGCATCTTTAAGAAAAAGCAAAAGAGTGTTCTTATTCTTTCTGGAAAGGTTTATTTATATAATGCGGTTCAAATGAGAAACAATGACATACATTCTTATTTATGTCATTGCAGATAATGATGGCTTGCAATTAACAAAAACCAGGAAATACACTTAAAAAAAACCTGATTACATGATAGATTAAAATGATATTTCTACTTGAAATTTCTTATGGTCTGCAGACAGAGTTACCCTCCACAAGGTGTGCAAAACTCTTCACATAGTGCTGCATCCAAACATAATAATGCAAAGTTAAGTGGAAGGAAAAAATGTGGTTAAAAACAAAGTGCTCATGCAATAGGAATAACAGCAGTCTGGAGAAGATTACATGGCAAGCCTGACTCAAATGTTTGAGGGTAACTTAACAAAATGCCAGTGCTGAAGATGAAATGGTCACATTTCTTGTGTCAAGCAACTCTTGACCTAGAGAAATGTCTTATCTCGCTAAGGAGAAAACATGTGGACATTTGCTCTTTGTCCAAAATCCTCTATTCATGTCAAAGTTAATTTTGCATGTCAACTAGAAATCACGGTCAGGGTCTGCGGGAAGAACGCAAAAGGAGACCTGACCAAGTATTGAGTAAAATGATGTGAAGTAGAATACTTACAGTGGACTCCCAGTGGTTCTGTGTAATACTTTGATTTTCTGAAAAGCTGAATGTTTTAATCTCTGAGCCAAAATCTTCTCATTTTACTGGAAGAAACAAATGGAACATAGCCACTCCGTGTGTAGTTAATCTATGCAATGAACTTATTCTAAAACTTCAAATGAATTACTGAAAAAATAAAAATCTTTCAACATTTTAATACATTGAAATGTATCTGTGTATTGAAGCTGTTTCCATCTTAAGCTTCAATTAATTATTTAACTTCCCATTAACAGAACAGACGCAAAATTCTGGCCCATCCACTGCTTCAAGTTCTTCCTGAAATCAAGGTCAATGTCAAAGGGATTAAGAAACATTATATAGATTACATTCCGAGAAACAGACGGCAGAAATGATTGAGATTAACTCGCTGGTGCTTAGTGCAGCTTTACTAGAAGAGGTGCCAGAGAGGTATTGATTGAATAATTAAACTTATCAGAACTGATAAACTGCTTCTATTAAAGCCATAATGATGATATTACATCATATTTTATTTTTGCAAAGAAAGCAGAATACAGCCCCTGTTGGCCTCATTAGACTGGCTTTTATATGAAAGAGGAGAAAAAGAGAATGCATCAGAGTAAGTCTGGTTGAAGCTACAACAGAACTACACCTCTGAGACAATGTAAGAGGTTGCTGAGCAAGAAAAGCAAATAAAGACGCATGGCAGAAACATGATTAGCATGTTTTGTAAATTCAAATGTGTGTCTCTCTTCTATTTCAATTCAGTTTATTCATTGAATTCAATGTAACAAGATGCAAACAACATCCTATCAAACCTTGAGGTTGAAAACTTATTCTGTGTTTCTGCTTTTCATCCATCTTTCAAAAAACACCAGTATTTAAGATGCAACTTAAAATTCAACATTCTTCTTGGTGCTGTGCTTCTACAACACATCTACATTTATCTACATTTCCTGAATGTGGAATCAACTGTTACACATAACGGTAACTACAATAAGGTAAATTAGCATTTAAAAACTAGAAATATCTCTAGACACAGATCAGTGTCTAGAGATAGACACTGATCATTCATCATGCCAGTGCTTACGTTAAGAAAAGAGACTGGGTTGGGAGATTATAATGGAACGTAACCTACTAGTCAGATGCATTTAGAGTAATATTAAAAAGTCAAATCATCTTACAGTGGGATAATAATGACATAACATTACTGGAAGATGTTTAGGACTGGTCATGTGCAATTTATGTAATATCTATCAGCCTGTTTGTCAGCCAGTCGGTCTGTTTACGTCTAAAGCCCCTTTTTAGCCACTGCTTATAGAAGACCAGGCATCTAAAGGACAAAAAGATTACTCTTTTATACCTTATGATCGAGTCTCCATTTTTAGTTTCATCAGTTTCATAACTACCAAAGTAAAACACATTGCCCATAACCCAAAGTTTATATAATATTTTATTTGAAATATCTGTGTAATAATTGATATTATTAGAAGACTAAAGATGCAGATTATGTCATAACATGCTGATTTTCAGGTTACATTTAAACACTGTAGAAAGTTTTGCAGGTACTCATGTTGAAACAGATCATTTAGTTTGGTTATTACAAAAGGTAATGGACACATAGACCATTTGAAAATATTATTCTAAGTTCTTTACTTAGGCTTGATTTTAAGTCAATGTTAACTTAATGACTAAAACACAAAGTTTGTGACTTTTGGAGGTAAACTCAAATTTAATAGGTTTACTTGATAACCTTCTTTGACATTGTCCAATTGTCAATATAAAAAAATATGGAAGATGTGAGATCAACTTTTTCCATTACATCATCTTACAGTGTAAAATTACGAAAATGCCATAGAAAGTGCACATCCTGCAAAATGGAAATACTTCACATTGTAGAAAAGATGGGCAGTGTGGAAGCTAAATGAGCGCCACCTATCGCTTTCACTAGGTAACAATAGTTAAACTCTTTCATCAAGCCACAAAACGTACACTATTACCTCAACACGTAGGTCAACTAATTAACCAGAAAACGCTGATATTATTATTAGTTCGACCAAAGTCTATGTATTAATTAATAAAATAATAAATACATTATATGGATGACAACATAACAATAATAATAAATATTTTTTTACCTTAAAATGATTAACATTTGCCCTCTATTTTGAATTAAATCATGTTGTGCATTTTTGCTTTACATTTACACATAATAGTCATGACAAAATGGCATTTTACTCATGGTTGTTACACCGTGAAGATCTCATTCCACCCTATGTTCTTGTGCTACTGCATCCAGCCATTGAGATTTTGTTGTCTCTTTGAAATATTACATGTATCATCATAAAATAAGATTCAAATTATCTGTGTGCAAACAGGTGTAATGTGTTTAAATGGCACGGTGAGGCATGGTATGATATATGTAAATAATAGAGTCAATAATCCTGGTTTTATTCTTGTGTAAATGTTTTCCAATGTCATTGCGTTGCCGAGTCCTGGGCTTCCTAAAGTCTGCAACCAACACATTGGCAGTTACAGTGATTTACCATCGCAGCAGCAGCCAGCACAGGTTACAGATGGTTGTAGGAGATTAGGAGGTGCCTCTATCCATCAGCGTGACTTTTTGAAACATCTGTGTAACGTGACGCAGTGTTTGCCCAGTGTCCCCACATTTGGTGGCCTGCATTAATCTTAATGTGGAACAGATAGCTTAGAGGAAACACTTTTATCTTCTTCTTTTTTAATAAAACCATTTGTCAGTGTGTGAGACAAAACTGGTTTAGCTGGACAAGAAATGCCAACACATAACAGCCAGAATTTGCCTTTTTTTCACACACACACACACACACACACACACACACACACACACACACACACACACACACACACACACACACACACACAGTTATATAACAACAAGCTTCTAGACAAAGTGCACACACAGCATATGTTTTTGTTTTCCTTTTTCCTCATAACTGAGCTTGGTGCCAGAGGTATCTCATGTCCTGCCCTCCTTGCTCATCTGCTGCCTTCCTGCACCCAGGCACACTCAAGTCAGCTGCTCCCTCAATCCTCCAGCTGAGCCTTGTGTCATTTACAGTCCTCCTAAAGTTACTCTCTTTTTCTATCCACCCATTTTTCTGTTTGCCCATCCATCTATTTCTTTACCTGGGTAGGTAGTGTGGTCTACTCAAGATGCTCATGTGGTGACGCTTCAGGACTAAAAACCCCTGCAGGCTGGACTATGGTTGAACAACAAAGATTTTATTGCAGATTGCAAGTCAGCACAAGTGAATCATGACGAAATGTTGGCTCCATCATAGAGACGTCCAGCCAATCTCCGGACAGTGTCCATTTTCTAGGTCTCTGACCAACACATATTTCCCAACGTAAACATATTGCCACATCCATTGGTTTTATATTTACATCTTTCTCAGCCCTTGACCTGTATTCCACACATCCCAAAAGGTGCTCTTGTGTGTTCAGACATCATATTACCCAGCTAGCTGGCTGGCCAGCAGGCTACCATCAAGCTCCTGATGTAGCTGTTTAACTGATTTTCTAAACCAAATAAAAACTTCCTTTCTGAAAACAACTTTATCCTATTTCACCATACTTCATTATTGATTATCGGACTATGTATTTGGATCTCATTTTTTTTACTTTATATTTGTACAGAAAACCATGCTCTCCATGTGTGGCTCTGACTCAGATTTTGTTTCTCTCTCCCTCTGCCATGTGTTACGTGGTCACTGGCATTCTAAGGTCCAGTTTATGCTTCCAAGTGTTGTTTAATGTTTGAATGACCGTTCACTCTTTGTGATAAACAGCTTTGTTCAGTCTGCTATGGACTGAGCAGACCCATGATTAGGCACCAACACTTTGCTTGTCTCATATTGGACCCAATTTTATGCCTTAATTAGCAGTAGCACAGATTCAATCAAGCGTTGGGAACATTCCTCAGAGACCCATGAACGGTTTGTTTTTCTACTATGTTCTCGTCTAGTTTTGATGAGGTTCTGTCACTCTCCTCGGTTTCTTGTGTGGTGTTCTGCTGCTAATCTATTATAAGGTTATGCAATGAAAGCTCCAATCTGGTACGCATTGGTTGTATTGAGTGCTTTTTGGGTCTCTGTTGGCTTTCTATCATGCTAAACTAATCTATGCATTGATACTTTGACAAACTCCCCTTACTGGTGCCATATGATTCATTGATTCACCATTCATGTTAACATGCAATTGAACAGGTGAAGATAATAACTTTGGGGGGTGAGTGTATGTAGAAATCAGTGGAGGATTACCAAGTCTTTCCGTTGAAAACCATGTGAGGCACCAGATGCTGGAAAACGTTTCACTCAATGACCCTCTGGTCCCAAAAAACACAGTTGCTTCCTTGATGAGCAGTTGCTTGGACCGCTCCTCCTCTTCTATTTTGAATAGACAGTTGACAAATCAGTTCATTATAGCTGTTTGATTTGGCTGAAGTGTAAACTAGAGAAAGCATCTAAGTAGGACGCTATGATGCAGTTGACCTAAAAATAGTATGAATGTGAGCACAAGGATGTCAACAGATCCCTCTGGCTTCCACATGCAAACATGCATCATTTACACACTTTACACCTTTACATCTCTATCTCCTGCCAGCATTGAGATTGTTTCAATTTAATTTCCCAACTCTCACACATGCCCTTCATGTTATTAATATTTATAGAATGAACATGAATATCAGACAGAATTTGATAATAGCTGGTTTGTGTGTGTGTGTGTGTGTGTGTGTGTGTGTGTGTGTGTGTGTGTGTGTGTGTGTGTGTGTGTGTGTGTGTGTGATGGCTCAGAAAATAATAAAGAATGTCACATTTTTACTGAGATTCAAATCATCAGTATCAGCATTGCAAATGAAAGTGGTTGTGCTGGGGACTGCTAATGGGCCGCGTTTCTAAAGGAAAATATTCGTAAAGCTCACTTTTAGACTTGTTGACCACTCAGAGCACTTTACATTATCAGCCACATTCAGACATTCAGACATCACGTCAAGAGTCTATTAAATCAGTTTTTCTCAGAAGTGTACTTAAATGTTGTAGGCTAGCTTCTGGTAGAAGCTAATTGATGGAATTGGGTTGAAAATAACAAAACAGTAATTATACTTTGAGCAAAAACAAAATAGATTGAGGTTGAGTATTTCTTTGCCCTTTTAGCCATTATCCTTCCCTCTTTGTAAAAAGTTATTTTGTGTTCTCAATAATTGACATGTATTTATTTCCATTAAAGTTAGATATTCATAAATTAGAGACAAATATAATTTTTAAAAAAATGTAATCTCCCAAAATTGAATTTAGCTGTTAATGATTTCCATATTTCTAATAATTCTGGTCCGTCACTCTTTAGGCCTATTGACTCTAATTAAAACTAAAAGTGTAAGAGGGTCTTCTTGAATGTAAATATTATTGGCTGCAGAAATATGATAACATCACCTCATATTGGTTGCAGTAGTGAATATGAAATATTTCTGAAATGGATTATTACAAATGCCCTTATAAAATGTTCAGCTGCAATGGGCTGTTTTGTTTCACAGACATTGTGTACTGTAAAAGTATGAAAGGTACAAGACTGGGTGGACATTCATTTGAACCAAGCTCTCTTGCTCTAGGATTTCTAGGTTTATTTTCTGCTTGATGGACTACCATATCAATTTTATTCTTATTCTGCTTTTTGGTGGACTTAAAGATGGGCCCCAGTGACAGTAGATAACTTGCTGAGATGAAAATGCAAGGTGCTTGAAGATTACAGCTGTTAAGCAAAATCTTTCGCTGGCTGTTTTATCGTATGCTTTCATGTGTCAAAGGACAAATTACTAGAACTGCACAACCAGAAATCAGAGTCAGTTCAAAGATTTTCCTCTTACTTAATTATACATACATAATACTTGCATGCATACTTACACGTCAAAGAGTTCCATACGTTGTATATGAACTCTGCAGCTCTTGCAGTTGCACGACAGTGTCCCAGGAGGAAACCTATCCTTTCTCCACTTATCACATTTGCAGGGAAAGTAGTGGATTTTCTCCACTTGACTGTATTTGTCTTCTTCCAATGTTGTAGTGTTGATAGCTTCTGACATGTTGTGTTACAGCTCTTTTGGCACAAGTCCAAAGCATTCTTCATCTTCAGCTAACTTTAACTGGAAACTTGAAATGTTTTGTAATGTAGTCGCTATTGTCACGTTTTTTGGTAACACTTTATTTGAAGGGGGGTGAATAAGACTGTCATGACACTTTCATAAACATGACATAGCATCTGTCATGAACATGAATAAGCTTTCATGAATATTTATGACTGTTGTCATAAAGTGTCATTCGGTAAATTATGACACTTTTAATACAAAGTTGACATTATTAAAAATGTCTTTGTTATGACAACTTGACATTAACCAATAAATTATTACTGTTTAAACTTTACCTTTGATAACATAAAGTGACCTTATTTTTAAAGTGCAATCAGTAATACTTTTATAACAAATTTATATCAGTAATAATTTCTTGGATAATGTCAATTTGTCAGAACAAAGACATTTGAATAATGTCAACTTTGTATTAAAAGTGTCATAATTTACCGAATGACGCTTTATGACTACAGTCATAAATATTCATGAAGGCTTATTCATGTTCATGAGAGGTGTTATGTCATGTTTATGACAGTTTCATTAAAGTCTTATTCATCCCCCTTCAAATAAAGTGTTACCGATTTGTTTTCCTTGTTCTGATTCAGAATTTGAATGATTGGTGTCACCTTCAGCCTCTGTGCAGAAGTTCTGCTATGGTGCTGCACTATGACAGCCACAATTCAATGCTTGAGCAACGATTTCAGCTTTGTTCAGTAACAGAAGCCTTACCAGGAAGTTCATGTTTATGTAGACATGCTTTACGGAGATTATTGGCTGAACAAAAACAGTGATGTGAGTAGCTATTCAAAGAGGGAATGTTAACGAGCTTTGCATTTTCCCACCCCTTCACTTCAAACAATACTTTGCAAGAAACTGCTGACAAATTATGAAACTATAGAACTAAAAACACTCAAACTAGCATGCAAACCAATGCAAGCAGCAACACAGCAGGAAGAGAAATTAAACTCATGAAATCTTCATAAAGTCACTGGCCCACGGTGGAATGGTTCTGCACAAATCATTACATGCTCATTGGTGTGAGCCAGGATAAATACAACAATTTGTGGCAATTTAAAGTGAGCCATGCCGGTTGGTGTTGTGGCAAAAAGCTATTCTTCCTCCAGCATTTCCATGCAAACAAGTGTTTTATTTAAAAGAAAAAACAATTATATAAAAGAAAGGTCACAATATGTTGTTTATAAACAAACACTGATATTTCAGGATATTTCTGCCTCAGAACAGTTTGAACAAGACCTAAATGCAGAAGAGGCAGAAGGATATTGGTTTAAAAAGTAATATTTGAAAATAAGTAATAATAAATAATTTTGAAAAACAAAAGTTAAGACAAATATATTTTAGAAATAAGGAAAACCAAAATCATAAAAGACTATGATTTCTGCAAAGGTTTTGATAAAACGGTCAGTTCTGGGCAGTGTGCTCAAAGGTATTCTTATCTCACATATTTGTTTTGTATTCATTTCACTTTTGGCGATAGCTCCATATCTCATCTACAAACAAGAGAGCGCAGCCATTGTCTGCTCTCTTTGACTCAGTGTGGTTTGACCTCGGCTCAAAAGTCTGAAAAAGTGGAATATTGAAAAAGAAAAAGGCAAAAGACTCTTCCAAAGCAAGGGTCTTTGAGGCCTCTTTCTCATTTATGTATAAGAAAATTGTTTTATGCACTTTGCTGCAGGATGCTTAATTAAGCAGCATTCAAGACATTGAAAATACATCTGTGGGGAGAGGGCGTAAATTACTAATGAGCTATCCCATCCCCAGGGTCTTTCTGCGTTATAGAAAAGAGAGGGAAGACACAAAAGAAAAAGAGGGGACAGAAAGAAAAGACAGATCAGAGGCAGAGGAGAAAGGAGGGAGAAAGAGTACTTCATTAAAATGGCATTCATTGCCACTCCTTGTGTCTTTGCCCACATCTGTGAACTATTTTCTCCTCTTGTATACCTTGCTAAAGAAATTCTCCCTTTTCACAACTCTTGGTTCCATCTCCTCCTTTCGTCTTCGGGCATCTCTCACCTCCCTGTGTCTCAGTTGCGCCCTTCTCTCCCACTTCTTATTTATCTCTGTCATTAGACAGCTGCAGTGGCCTTTTGAAGCAGACAGGGAAGAGAATGAAGCAAGAATGGCTGTTTTTTTTCTTCTTCTTCTTCTTCCTTCAAACAGCCCTCTGGAGGCCAAGCAACCCTGTCCTGACATACACAGCCTGGCCTAATTTTATTCGCAAATCTCCTCACCTGTTAGTTGGGGCATTTCCTCATAGCTATGCAGACACAACAGAGCCAAGTTGTGGTGTTACAGTTGGCTTGAAGTTTCATTGAGTTCAGCAGAAAAGTGCCATAAGTGGGCTAGAATCTGGGCCAGCAACACAGAAGCTAGGTTACAGATCAGGAAGATGACATAAAGGGCACAACTGACACTGACAAAATTCCTCACACGTTACCACGTAATAGCTTTACTGACGAAAGATGAGACGATGATGAAATAAAAAAAAAACAAGAGGCAAAAATACAATTAGGCATAAATTCCATGGCAAGAATCTGCCCCTTATTGCTTCCCTGTTATATTTATCATCAGGAGTCACCGGTTGTTCTTTCTCCACCAACCCCAGTTGCATTGCTCCTTATATAACACCCCAAGCTGTTGTTAAAGATGGATCCCACAAAGCTACTGCTTCACCACTCCTTTAACTGTGGCTCTGCTTCCGATCATAACCATGGCTGCCAAAGGTTCCACCTTCTGCTAGCTTTTACCCCTGAACAGCCATACTAAGGCAGCTGCAGCGCGCTACTTTTTAATTGAAAACAATTATGACAGAGCCATTGTGCTTGAGGAAATGGTTTGTGTGAAGGGACACGGATACAAGCAATTACATATCCTGGGAAAATGCCGTTATCAGTAATGCAGATGGAGAATATCTAGCGTCTCCTTTTTTGTACCGGTGTTGCCGAATGCACGGATGGATTTGAGATGGGAATACTTGTGGGGGGGTTGTGTACTATCAGGGGCAGTTTAGCATATGGTTGCAGTTCAGGAATGGTACCGGTGGGAGTGTCCGGTTCTGAGTGTGAACACAAGACACAAGCAGCTCATTTAAAACTAATGACCACAGCTGTGCTCCAGGAGCAGCACAAATCTGTGTGGTAGCTAACAAAGAAACATTTTGCTAATGAATTACATACGTTTTACCGACTTATGCTTATAGTCATCAGAATTATTTTGATAAACCCTACATTTTCTCTTCCTTTTTTTTCTAACCACATGGGTAGCAATGTCAACATGGGTCAACAGCTATTATCCCAGGTATAATTGTTAAACAAATTGCTATTGTAAATTTGCTTTTAAATATACGAAGGACATATACCTACTCTTAAAGTCAGTTCATAAACTAACATCAATATTTTTGGATTGGAGTACCAAAATAAATCCCACACTTCCATAAGGAGAATATCTATCCATTGATTTTTAAACCAGGAACTGGGAGATCTAAGTGTTAACCTCAACACTGCCTTACAACTAAATCTCAAGGGACCTTATTGATGGACATTATTTGCAGTGTTTCCTCCCTCACAAGTTGGGTGTCATGGTGAGGAGACATGCCAAAGCAGTAATCAGAGGCAAACTTTATGAGACATAAGAGATGTGTGATGTGAGTCATACAACATTTGTCAACCAAGAATATATTGGACTGAACAGCTTTGATTTATTTTTAAATATCTAGACAAATGGTGACTTCTCTATATTCCTGAAATATCACCATGCTGTCACTCTAGTCATAATAACTATTTCCTGAATGGGTCTTGCAACATTAAAAATTGAGCAAAAGCTGCAATGGAACAGTGTAGTCCAAAGTATTTTCACATGTTAATATGGTTTAATAATGTTTTTTACCCAAATCTAATGGGCACAATTTGAAAATTGTTCTCAGATATTATCTGTTCAATGCTATTCGTTCAAACCTAATATATCCTTTTCCTTCTACTTCACAAGTATTGGTCAAATAAAATCCCAGTAAAACACATTGAAATTTGTGTGCCACGTAGCAAAATGTGGAAAAATCTAAGGCACATGAATTCTTATGCAAGGTACTTAAGCTGGTCTCAGATTTCATAAATCACTAAACCCACTCAACCTTGGCATAATGACATTTTCTGGAAATCCAACTAAATTTATTTGAACAGAAACATTTTTATTTTGCAAATTTTCTTCTCTTTTTATTGTTGGGAATATCTGCACATCTCCCCCAAAGCATCACATTAGACACAATAGCTAAAACATGGTTTTTGGCAGTAAATAATGGCACAGTTGGCAATGTGCAAGGCGCAAAGCCTAGTAAACAAGTTAGCGTGATTCATTTAAATATTCTTCTTCCCATATTTTACACTCTCAAAGGGAAACTCCTATAAATAAGCATGCAACACTGAAAGTGCAAAGAGCACTGTGTCCACACCTTTCAGGCACAGATTTAGCTCCGCACTTGATAAGTAAATACAGACAGTTGCAAATTTATGCCAAATCTGCCTTGGCAACAGCTGCTAAACCTCACAAAACCTGTTTCCTGAAGCAAAGACAGAATCAATCTGTTCCAGGGATGTGGAGATTTCAGTCATTTGTTGCTTGCTCCAGCAAAGATGACAACTGGAGTCAGGAAGCACTGAGAGGTCAGAACTGATCAGGATTTATTGGCTCAGCTGGTCATAAATGAGGCTTTATGTTCCCATTACATTATGCAAGTCAGGGTCTTTGTTGGCTACAGGTGAAATATGACCGCTCTGCAGATGCGCATACTGCAGGTCTGCTCCTCACTCCTCCTCCCTTTGGTCTCTCTGCAGAGGATGGATGAGTTTAATACTGAGAAAGTAAAAAGTCGGTTCCCTTTTATTTTGTAATTTGAGAGATAATAATCGATCTCAACATTTTTGCATCCTCTGCCTGTTGAACCGCAGCTTACCTTACCTTGCCTTTGGACTACACTTTTCCGTTGCACTGCCTTTGGGCAGTGTCCGTTTCTTCTTTTTTTATTTTTCAAATCCTCTTTTATTCTTTGAAACAATTTGTCCTGTAGCCTGATGAAAAGAAACCATATTCTTTAATTACTTTAGAAAGGCTGGAGGTTTTTTTTTTTTTTTTTTTTATTTTTTTTTTTTAAAAAAAAGGACTGGCAATAAAAATATTCTTCGTCATTCAATCTTCCTATAGCTATTTAATTTTTTTTTCACTTATTTAGAGAGAGGTCACTTTACACAATTTAACAACCTTGACTCTCAAAAACTGCTTCCGAAGCAAAAAAAAAAAACTGTTTTTGCTGTACATTTTATTCTAAGAAACGATGAAAATAGATCTGATATTGAATGCAACATGGCCAACATTTTTTATCTTAGTCACTATTTCATTAATCATAAGACACAGAACTAAACATTTATCTGAAGACAACCAGAATATCTAGCCATTATACAATCTTTTCAGCATTTTCTTACATAATTAATGTTTTTGTTATCTTAATACAGAAGAACTTTAAGTTTCACAAAAATCTTGCTCTATGTGCACAAAACTAAAAACTTATTTTAAAAAAACAACAAAAAACCAAGAAATTTTCCATAAAAGCATGCTAAATGTCATATTGGATGTGAAGTGGTTGTAATCCCCCTTGTGCCATGTCTCAGTAGCTCTAAAACTAAAGAAGAAGAACAAGTACCACTGGTGATATTTGTGATGCCTTAAATGGAGGCTATTTTGACATCATCTACTCTATTTATAAGGTAAATAGCAATGTATGCCTCTCCGTTTTATGTACCCAATAACTAAACCAGAAATTTCAAAAGTCTGAATAACCTATCAATTGAGTTATGTTTTTAACTTTCAGCAGTAATATTGGATTTTCAGATTGATACCAATGAGAAGCCTTTGTCTTCTAGCTTCAAGGGCCTTTCTGTTAACTTTGTAATACCAAACACATCTGGAAGAAAAAGTCTTGCAGCATACTGTCAGAACTGGGGAATAAAAAAAATATATTTGGGTATGAGGAAGGTGCAATAAAATTATTGTCAACCACTACCATTTCTAATTATAAAACTAAAAAAAAAACACAGAGCAGCTCAACAGAAGTTTTAAGTCTCCCCAGTGTCACCAATACGAGCTCATACCCTTTGAGACGTAGATGCAGAGTCTCATCATGCACTAGATTACACTAGTTCGTCCAACACATCCTATAGCTTACTTTCCAGCTTGGCAGGATGCATTATCCTGCTGAAAGAGGCTGCTTCCATCAGTGGATGTCATTACCGGTGCTCCAGTTCATGGGGATAGGTTAGAGTGCAGCATTAGCCAGATCTGTACTACGTTGTGTTTCCCGATGACATGAAGGATGGATGTACTTCTAAATTCATAACATGCCTTTGTCCACATAACAGAAGTGTTACGTTCCTCTCTCTTTCTGTAATCTCAGAAATAGCAACAAGCGAAGCCTGCATTTAGAGAGAGCAGGGTATGAGTCAACCATGCCTCTCACCCTAAGAGTTTAGGAATTAGACTTTGTCAGTGGCAAACAACTAAAAACATCTATCCCATATGCTGAGCTGCCTCCATTACTGATCTGACTTACAAATTATTCCCTTTACAAAATCCAAAAAGTGTTTTTTTGGGGGGTTTTTTAACAGCTGCAGTCTGGTTTCTTCTTTGTTGGCAAGGTATCTAAGGAGAAATACCCACACGAGTGCACCTCCAATAGGCTCCACAGGTATGTTCAGGACTATAAGGTGTGAGCAGTATACCCACACACTGTTTAAAAATAGAGAGAGACCTCACAGTCCTACACAAAGCTTCACAGCAGACCTCTCTGTTGAAATGGTCTCCAGCCTTATGACTCTTATCCAAAACTTCAATCGCAGATCCCTTTTCCTCCTCTTCTCAGCTCCTCCTCTCTTTTCCATCTCTCCAGGGAAGGGATTTTGCTTCTCTAAGTCTTCCATCACACTGAATATTTCACAAAAGCGCCTCTTTTTTCCTCCCAGCTCACACACACACACGCGCACACACACCCACACGCACACACACAGATTCCTGGCTTTCTCACGGAAATCTTCTCACTTAGTTTTTTTTTTTCTCTCACAGTCTTCACATCTTCAGTCTTTCATGCTTTGTCTTTAGTTCCTTGCTCTCTTATTTCTTTTTTAAAATTTTGCGTCATCATCATCATCTCAATTCAGTTCTTTTTTGAATGTTTCTTTTTGTTGTCACAAGTGTTTTCTCTCTCTCTCTCTCTCTCTCTCTCTTTCTCTCTCTCTCTGAGTTTTTGCTCCAATCCTCTCTTACCTTTAACACACATTTAAATACTTTCATGGCTCACCCAATAGTTTCTTTTAGGGTTTAATTCCTCTGTAATAAATACTCTTTCTCCTTTTATTATTTGCTGCTTTTTTGCTTTACCTTTTTGGAGCACTTTGTGCTTTAAATTGTGTTAAATGTATGCAACTGTGCATACATGTAACTTTCTCAGCATTAAGGGTGACTTGAAGCCTCATAGGACAACGTAAAACACCAGAAAATAAGCTTTTTCACAGACGACCAAACTCTTTAAGATCTATGTGATATTTCCTTAGCTAATGCCAGTTTTCCTGTATAAAGAACTACCTTCAACATGTTTGATGAGGAAGATGTGTGACATATTGAATTAGAATGCAATATAAGCCTTCCCTTTTTTAATAATCTTTGTGTTTGCCCCATATCTACATACTCTAGAGCCCTATGAATTTGCTTTTGGTCTCAAAAATTTGATTCATCATCTTGGTTTTTTGTCAAAGCTTGCTGATTGCCTGTGTGCATCTGAGACTCTGGTGCAATAATTGCTCACAATTCTCCAAAATGCTCTTGGAAACATCTCACACAGAAAAACAGGTGTGACTCTCATCAAAATAACTTGCCTTTCACTTCCCCCTTTTGCCTTTGCTTACATCATCTCTGTCTGATTGTGAAAGGTTGTGATGCAAGTCACATAGTATTGATGGGAATAAGATGCACAGGAGGATATTTCAGGTAAAGTCCAATGTTGTCCAGAATCTTGTAAATGTTAAGAAATGTTAAGAAGCCTGAACTAATCAGAACGGATTGTAACTTTCATCACACTGGGCAAAGTAAAAACAGTGGAACTCAAACAAATTATTGAGTAAGGGAGATATCCTTGCCCATCTCAAAGGTAAAGTCACTACTATTTTTTTGTTTATTTAGTTTTTTCGCTCATATTCTCTTTTGTAAATATGCTAAACACAGGATCCAATAATACCAGATTTTGTGGTGCTAAAACAAAAAGATTGTGACAAATCATCATAGGTTATGCGAACCAAATCTAATTTCTTTGCCCGTATTCATCACATATACGACTTTTTCATCTGAATGGCCCAAATCAGATCTCTTCATGCCCCCTAAAAAGAAATCAGATTTGTGTCACTTCCACCTGGGACTAAATCAGATCGTATCCAATAGTTTTCAAAGCGCCTGCAGTCAAAACGGTCATCTCACATGTCAACAACTTTTATTTAATTGAAGTGAGAAATGCATCATAACTCTGAAGAAGCCAGACTCGGTAAATCTGGACACAAACAATGGCTTAAGTTGTGCTTTCTTTTATCCTGGCTTCCTTTGTCTTGTTATGGTCTTGTGACAATGCAGTTGATAATTTTTGTTTGTGAAATGTTGATGACTTGTGAGTGTGTTGCTAAAGCTGGCAGAAATTCTATATATTTTTTTAATTTTATTTTATTTTATATATTTTTTTATTTAATTGTGGATGTTCTGGTCAGTGTTTTTCTGCAGGTCAAAAAATGTCAACACTTGGAAAAAGTGACAAACTTGTCCTTTTAGTGTTCTCAATGTGTTTATTGAGCAGTCATTCTACATTTTAAAGGATATTGTGTTTTTAACAACCTAAATTCAGGTAAGCCTTTATTGAAAGAGTAAAAACACATATCTCAGCCGCTGCTGCTAATTTTCATTTTCCGTTGGCCTTTTCTCCCACAATGCCACCACATGATTTAGCGTAGCACATGCACACGGTATTAAGAGGTTCATGTCCCTGAGGTCATGCTCATTACTGTAGTTATCTGAGATTGAGTTAGGTCTTACTGCACTTACACTAATGAGAATGGTTACTATCTTAAAAAAATATGATCTTTGACTTTACACTGGAATCATTATGTATGTGTGAGACAGCTGCAGGAAATAGAAGAACATTGTAATAATAATTAATTTATTGAATTAATGACATGATATACTAGATTTAGAGAGCCTTGCAGAAACATTCCTACCTGTTGACTCTCCACATTTTTGCTACATTACAATCACAAACCTAAATGCATCGTATTGGGATTTTAAAAGATAAATAAAAACAAACTGGTGTCAGAATTGGGAAGCAGGAACAAAATAATAAGATTAATCAGCATTATTGCAATGTTGTATTTTTTTTGTTTTCTGGTTTTGTTGGCCAGTTTTCTAAAGGGGCATCAAAGTGATGAATATATTTATATTCAGTCACAAAATGAAAACATCTGAAAATATAATAAAATGTGAAAATGTTTAACAGATGAAAATTTTAAAACTTTGTGGCCACAAATCTTGCAATTTTCATTTTTAGCGGAAGCTGATGCTGCAAAGCATTCACTCATGTGGGCTGAATATGAATGCGCATTATTCCTTTTGTTTGTGAAAAGCTAAAATTTTGCAACTCTTTTTTTTTCCACTGCTGGTTTATTCACCCATTTGTTTGACCCTTATTTTGTGTTGCTTTGTTGAATAAAATCCCAATTAAGGTTTGTGATGGTAACATGAGAAGACTTGAAAAAGCTCCAGGGATTTGATGATTTTATGGTTTTCCACATTTCCTTATTGTCTTTTGGAGCCCCTGTGTAGTAAAGTTTAAGGGACAAACACTCAGCCCGTCTGAAGGACTCGGTTCGATTAGGTGTTTTTCACACCTTCATTGGGTGGAGTTAACTTTTGAACTACACTTCTCAAAGCTGAATGGTGCAGTATGAGATTCTTACTGTATATTCATCTTCTTGATGAAGATATAGTGATTTAAACTTACCGAAAGCAGAACCACCACAATTATCTCTTCTGTTTTAACATTTTAAAACATGTAGACTATTGCTGTTTTTTTTATTATCTATTAAAAGTGTTTACTATTGTTGTTTTTGTTAAATGCCAGATCAATTTAGCTGGTATTTAGCAGTTTACAAGTTATCAAGTTCTTGATGTAAATCACCTTTTATCGTAAGCAAAGGGAAAGTACAGGAGCCTTATTTCAGCCAGCTGACCGGCAGTTTGCTACTGGAGAGCAATGGAGTGTGCATGTGTGCATGCGTGCATGCGTGTGTGTGTGTGTGTGTGTGTGTGTGTGTGTGTGTGTGTGTGTGTGTGTGTGTGTGTGTGTGTGTGTGTGTGTTTTGGCAGGGGCTGAGGGGAGTGCTATATTACTCATTGTGTATTACAGCAAAACTCAAGTCTTTCTGTTTAATGAGTCGCACAGAAATCACACATTTATGCATGTTGAAGCCACACAGTGTTTAAAAAGCTCTCAGGCACATGGTGATCTATACTTTTGTTAACAACAAAGTTAAACGTAGAAAAAGCTCTTACAGTGAAGCTCTGTCTAAGTTGTTTAAGTTTGACTTTTTTTGGCTGATGATGCAGCTATCCCTCATCATAATGGATCCTTATTCCCCAAATGAATCTTTTATTGACCATTGTTATCGTAAATCACTGCCATCTCAATCATTAATATTTAACATGCAAGAAAAAGGAAAACAAGGCCTTGTTTTGAGAAGAGAGAGTTAAGGAATGGTGCAAAAGTGAGGAGATGAACAAGTTTGCTTTGCTTCTTAAGAAAGGGGTTTGGGTTGCAATGATTCAGAAGCAAGGAATTAGAGGAGTTGACTGTGTGTCTCACTTTGTCTTACTTGGTTTATGTAAGTGTGTGTGTGTGTGCATACAAAGTGAGGTGTGGATTGAGCCTCTCCATTGAAGTCTGGGATTTCTGGAGAGGCACTCTGTGCGGTGTGTCTGAAGGCCATGTTCGTCCACAAAAGGAATGAATTAATGGAGTCGTGATCAATGGAGATAGACACAAATGCATTTGCTTGTGCAAGTACACGCACACACACACACACACACACACACGCACCCACACGCACCCACACGCCCACATATGCAAATGAACATTTGGAAACAAGATTTAATTCATTCCACTGAGAATAAAAAAGATTTGTCATGTGTCCGAAAATGTGCTCATGCATATTTGTGTTTGTGTGGAGCAAGTGAGTAAAGGTGGCTTGTGAGCTGGTACAGAACTGGGTCTGGATGTGTTGACAGAGAATTAAGCAGGAAAATGTGTGTGTGTGTGTGTGTGTGTGTGTGTGTGTGTGTGTGTGTGTGTGTGTGTGTGTGTGTGTGTGTGTGTGTGTGTCTGATGTGTGCGCGTGTGTGTGTGTTTACAACAGAAAACACAAGTGGATTAAGTGGAAACAAAAGTGCTCCTAAACACATAAAGAAATTGAGTTGGCTGGTAAAAGTAGCATCCACTTCTGGTCCCTGAAGGAACTTGAATTTCAAGTCATTGATACATTATAGAGCAGTAAGTGGTTTTACTCTGCCTCCATGCAATAGATATAAAAGGTCTGCATGCCTCAGTAAAGTGGGAGGTCTCTGTAAAGTACAAAAATGAGCTCAAGATTAAATCATTTCACAACTTTTTGCACCTTTGATTTATATTTACGTATATATGGTATATGGCATGTAGATTAGGTTTCATATGTATTTCCTCCTCGACTGGGGATGTGACTGTGAACATACATATCAGGTTAGATCTTCCAAAAAGCATGTTGCAAACTGTGCTATGCCTTGATGAAGCAAAGATTAAACTTTTCTGCATAATTCTAAAAGTTGTGTTTTGAGCACAACACTGCAGATTGCCAGAGGAGCATCAAACTCACAGTGAGACAAAGGAGGTTTAAGTGTCTTGTTTTGAAGCTTTTTTTTCCCCCCAATAAATGTAGGACCTTTATCAACATGGAAGGAGTTATAAAATGTTCATAATACCAGAGAAGAACCTGGTCTGCTCAGCAACAACAACCCAAAGCATACATCCAAATCGACATAAGAATATCTTCTGCAGAATGATATTGAAATTCACAAAACCTCAAGCCAGAACGCAGACATGAATCAGACCGAAAATCTGTGGGGTGATATAAAAAGGGCTGTCCTCCCGGGAGAGGCTGCCACAATCGAACAGACTTAGAGCATTTTGTGCAAACAAGACTGGACAAATATGGGCAAGTCGAGATGTATTCTACCCAAAGAGACTGAGTTCTGTTGCAAAATCAAAGGATGCCTGAACTAGCTGTAACTCAAAATATATGCATGTTTACGCAACTGCAAAAGAGTTTTCATTTCCCCCTCAGTCCCTCTAGAAATGTATCAATTAAGTTGTGCAAATTTGCGCAAGGAGGGGATAGATTCATCATGGCATCATTTTTTTACACCCAGAAATGAGGCTTTATTACAGCGATATGTAGATTCTGCTGTATTCAAATGCTCCACCGCTTATGCTCAAATTCTGAATTTGCTGCCTCTTCTATTGCACAAAAAAACAAAAAAAAGTCAGAAAGTTCTTTGTCCTTTTTAGCTTTTTGTGCATCTGCAGAAATCCCCTCTGCACGCCAAGCATGTGGCCTAGCAGAAAACGACCATTTAATTCAATGATTTCATGTTTAAATTGAGATCTGTGTGTGGGCACTTTTGTATCTGCCTGGCATGGCAATTTTTTTCTGCACCACAGACCTTCTACATAAAGTCTGTCTCCCTTACCTGGCATGCATGAGTGAAGCCACAGATACAGTTTGTGTTTGTGGTCGTTGATGTCTGACTTGTGAGTGTGTTGCTAAATAAAATCGTTATGAAGGGGCCTGAAAGCAGCATTGTTCTGGTCACACTGAAAGATGCTGCTGAGACAAAAAAAAAAGTGCGGATAGAAAGAGGCTGTTTTAAGGCATGTCTGCAGAGTTGCATAGCAACAACTAACAAAAGATTTTAGCATGTGTCAAACACTTTTATTATTACATCATAACTCCTCCTCAACGCTGCCATAAAACAGAGAACCAGCACTCTACTTGGTCATAGCAGGGCAACACTCTATTGTGTTGAATGTGAACTAAATTTGAAGTGTTGATGGTCTATATTCACCTATGGTGAAGGTAGGTTTCCTCTCTCTTTTTTTTTTAACAGAGGAAACCTACAGCAGAACCAGTCCCATTGAGACGGGAAGTATAAACTACACAAGTCAGTCAAAAAAATCACAGAATTTTATGGAAAGGAAAAACAACAATAATAGTTCATGATTATTGGCAACAAGCCTCTCTCACAGGCACCCAAGAAAGAAACAGTAAAACACTCAATCATAGATAAATTAATAAATCGCATTCTAAGAGTCATAAGGCTGAGAGAGGTTGCAGCAAGAAAATGTCATTATATCATTTATGTAAAGCAGCACAGAACATAATTCCTTTTGGTACATTAAAAAATATATTTTATTGCAAGTCATGAAGTAAATCAAATCTACAAAGGGAGAGATTGCTATTGTATTTCCATTGTAACATGTGTCTATTACACATTTTACACGCTATTACCCTCCAAACTCCCACTTCCACTGGAACATATTGACAAAATGAATATGACAATAACCAAGTGCATTAGGAAAAAAAGTCAGGGTTGCTTCATCGACCAGGGATAATTCTGGTAGATGATTATATGTTATTGTTTATACATAAATGACTGTGACATGCCTAATGTATGATCACAACAAGAATCCTTGCCTTTACCTTGTTTCTATCGCAGTAAACCAGTTGGTTTTGCGGCTACTGAATTCTGCACCATTTCTTACGTATGAACGCTGACTAAGAAATACAACAAAACATCCTAGCAGATGTAGCAAGTGAGGAAAGGGCCTCTGCTTGTCTCCATAAAAAAGCATTTTACAGTTCTTCTCTAATGAGATAGAAATGCAGTAAACCTGTGTCTATGACTTCATGTTTTATTCAATATTTCTTTGTAATGCATTCATGATTGCTGCACTTTTTCTCCTTACTTCCCAATGGTTCACTTTCTGTCTGTTGCTACTAGCTGCACTTGTACCAGGCCGTTGTAAGGGCTCCCAAGGGCCATATGAACTGGGCAAAGACAAATATTTAACTTCACACCCCAAAGACAAATGCTGAGGTGAAGGGTTGTTGTTGTTGCTGTAGCTGTTAGATTTTGTTGAAAAATCAGCTCAATAATGAGTTGGAAAAAAGTATGCATACCCCTTAAATGTTTTCACACTACAGCCATGAATCTCAGTGTAATTAAAATGCAGGAAATTATCTAAATTCAGTGGTGGGATAAACACAATTGACTGCCTCGAAGTTAAATTTATTATCAGGTATTTGTGCACCTTTCACTTTATAATGCAACGACCCGAATGGCACATTTAAAAAAATGCCACAGGCAGCACAGATCCACAACTCAGGTGGGAGAATCTGATCAGTCGACAGAACAACAATCAGTCATGTAAATCTAGAATTTTTGCAAGAGAGGCAGAAATGAAACTGTTAAAATATATTTTTGAAGTTGCATTTTATACACCAAAATTTTTTGATTTTGTTATCTTTATTCAGAAAAGTTATTCAAAATAGTAAGAGTATGATTTCCTTTTTGAATATCACTCTTCCAGGTTATCAACCCTTTACAATAACTTACCAGCATTTCCAATGTTTCCCCTTTTTGCTAAGTCTTTGAGGTTGGAAGTTTTATTTTAGACTGGCTGGTAACACTTTATTTGAAGGGGTGTGTATAAGACTGACATGACACTGTCAAAAACATGACATAATATCTGTCATGAATATAAAGAGGTCTTTATGAATGTTTATGACTGTTGTCATGTAGTGTCATTTGGTAAATAATGACACTTTTAATACAAAGTTGCTCTAAAAGTTGCATTAAAAGACCATTAAAAGTGCCAACTTTGCATTAAATTATCATAATTTACAAAATCATACAAAGTTTTCTTGGATTCCTACTTAGGCAACAATTGTAAATTACCTATTTATTAAAGAAAATTGAGAAACAAGTCTGTGGATGTGCAAAACCAGTGAAAACGTATCTCACAGGATGGGTAGCTGACATCAGACAGTATTGATTCAGGAAGGTTATTCTGAACCGATATCATCCACGTTAGATTTTAAATTGAACACAATTTTAAAACCATGTAGCTTCTTAATATCACCTTATAATAAAATACACTACTTTGCATTTGTCTGTTGAATAATATCTCTATAAAATCCACATACATTTCTGGTAGTAATGTGACAACAACAAAAAATTAAGGACGCCAATGTAATTCTTAATTTATCATCGAGATTTTAAATCAACTTGTTTTATGCAGCCACATTTTATGTGTGTATATGATTTTTTTTGTCATAGCAATTCTTCTGTCTAGTGCTCACACAACCTTCCAAACATTGCACACTTTAGTCATTAGGACCATTATGTGTGCAGTAACACTTCATTCACTGACTAGCTGTGTTACAAATGGTTCCTCTTGAGCCAGAATAGCTTCAACTCGTAGGTAGGGCCTTAAAAAAGCACAGAAAAACTGTTACAAGTTGATTAGGGCAGAAGGGCTTTCCAAAATATACATAAACTACATATGTGCTATTTCATGTCATTTAATTTTGCTTTGACGTTCAATGTGTGTGATTTTTTATTATTATTATTATTTTAACATTGACTTGTGTGTAGAATCTACCTCTTGTTTCTCATTGAGTAGGAAAAGTTAGTTATTCAAACACACACTTCAAAAAAAAATAGAATATCACTTTCCATCCCCGAGTCAGTGTGAGCATGCAGTAAGTGTGTGTTTGCCTGCAAGTCCTGCCTCAAGCATTTATAGTGTCTGAAAGAGCAGCCCCAGCAGACAGAAACTGCATCGTTCCAAGTGAGCTACAGGCAAACACATCATCAGTCTCTCTCTCTCTCTCTCTTTCTCTTTCTCTCTCTATCTCTTGTTCCCTGTCTCTCTCTCTCTCTTTCTCTCTCTCTCTCTCTTTCTCTCTCTCTCTCGCTCTTTCTCTCTGTCTTACACACACACACATGCAGTGTGTCTTTCTACACACACACACACACACACACACACACACACACACACATACACACACATACACAGGGTTTAAAGTGAAAATGTACTCTGTGGCCCTTTTCCCTATGGATGCACTTACTCTTAGACCTGCACATGTTCACCCTCTAATGAGGGGACTGGGGGACAGAGCAAGAAAGCGGGGAGTAAAAAGGTGAGCAGGGAGAGTTTCTTATATTTCCGCAGTGTTTTAGAGACAGGTGAATCCCATTGTTCAGAGTCAGCCACTTTGCTTTTATAGGAGAACTGTAACTACCACATGAATTTGGAGGATTTCACTTGTCGAAATGGGTTTCAGTTCCTCTTCCTCTCTCTGGGCAGATGTGATGAATTTTTATTAGATGGTTTCCTTTTCAAGCTTGTCTCTGACCATGTGTATGCCCTGCAGTCACACACACACGCAAACATGAACGACTATACACACACACACACGCACGCACGCACACATGCATGCAGGTCTTAGATGAGAGCCACTCTGAGAGCAATGAGGGAATTAGTGTTGATACTGAGCTTGAAGAAGACCCCGTTCTGTTAACAATACTGAAGAAGGATTTTTTTAAAATAGAAGCAACACACACAAGCTTTTTGCTATCGATTGTTTCCAGCTTTCATCACACACTCATTGCATATGTATGTTTCCAATGATCATCTGTTCACTCACATCTTTTGCTGCTCTCGATTTTAATCAAGTGCAATAATGCTGTTAATTGGTCCTTCATTTGCTGTGCTTTCATCTCCTTAATTTGTTTCCCACTTGTGTTGCCTGCCATGTCCTCACAACTCTTTTATTTGTCCCACTTTCATGCTGCAGCATCCCGATAAGGCCTGGGACCGACCTCAAGCTGCCACTTGCTGCATGCGCTCAAGTGTGAGGCGCACCACTTTGACCTGCTGAGACAATGAGCTCAGTGAGAATAAGTGACTTTTCTTTATTCCCCTCCCCCCTTTTTAATGCCATTAAATTGTCACTGGAGATTTGATTTGTGGGGCCAAATTGAGAATAACGATAATACGGAGGTGCTTTCAGCGTTGTCTAGGAAATTCATTGTGTTATTATTTCCTAATTACGCACGATGCATTTCTTATGTAATGCCGTGAATCTAATAAAATAAAATCTCCTCAGACAGATTTCAAACCCGAGGCATCCTGGTCTCGGAAACAGAAACCGTTTCAGTCATGTGTGAAGAAAGTCATGGTGGGAGGGGGTCTTTAGTGATCGATAAGGAACGGGCAGCAGCTGTCACACCTCGTTTTACACAGCTGAAGAGCCACACACTGATTCGCACGCAACCTACACCGAGGTGAAGGCATCTTGAAAATCCTATTAAAAGTGTGAAGCTGGATAGCAATGGGGTGCTTAATTACCGTTTGTGGGCTTTTGGGACGCAGACAATTTCCTTCTATAACGTGGCAGACGTGTGCACATTCCGTTGTTTAATTATTTTTCTCACATACAAACACACTAAATAGAAATGGGTTAGTACAGAGAAGAGTAAAATTAAAGTGGTGAAGAGGTTCGAGTTCAGTCATCGTGTCCATGAGCTAGATCAGTTTCAGGCTTTCAAGTGATTTAATCTATTATTTCTGTTTTGTGATGGATTGATTGTTCAATATAGTACTTTGATATGCTTTTTGAAAAACTCAGATGCACACCTTTCAAATTGTTGTGGATATTTTCCCCAAGCTAATTGTCCCTGAGCAAGCTTTCACCTTGGCCATCAAAAATTGGTAGATTTTTTTTTTTTTTTTCAGAGATGTGACTTTCAGGTACAGTCCATGCACATCAGTAGAGTTCAAGATGGGATTATACTGAATTGAGTGACAGCTGTGCGATTAGCCAATTATCTCTTTGTCTTAACAAGCAATTCGGCAGGTGAACCAAGTAAATTGGTAAAGGAATATCATTTAACATGTGTGTGTATTAACATTAGAACATACTGTTGAGTTCTCACATTTGCAGAGCTCACTGAAGCCCCTCTCCTCATCCTCTGTCAGGAGGTTCCATGATTAATTCGTAAAGGTCTGCTAAGGCAGGGTTTTACTTTGAGCAAAGCATGAAGATGAAAGAGGTGCTGGGGCAGGGAAAGGTGAATGAGTAAGAAAAGACAGCAAGTGAGGCAGGTACGGACAGAAAGCTTTTGTATAAAAATGGCCCTGCCATCTCTTTCAGAATGACACACCTGATACAGACAGAGTGGCAGGTGAAACACTAATGAGGGGTAGATGTAGTCAGTTTCTAAAGGACAGAGGAAGCGAGATTCAGTGAGTTGTGTGCGTGAGAGTGTGGATACACAGCAGTTGTTAGCACCGACACGAAGCCTGACGTGCCAGGCCTGTCATCTCCCGTTCTCTCATGGGGGAGAAAGGGCAGAATAGCTCAAATCCTAAAACAAACATTGACGTACATGACAATTGACTGTATCGACACTCGCTCTGGCATTACCCCAAAAGAACCAGTGTGCCCTCGAAACTATTACACTACGAGGTCCACTAATCGTATTGTGGCGAGATCAGGGTTTTTATTGCTGTGATGCAGGTAATGTTAATGTTCATCTACAAGACTCGCTGTGGAGCGTATGTCTGAGAGCAGCAAGGACGCACTGCCGCAACGAAGCACTTGCCTGACAGCATGAATAGACTCTGCAAAAGCAATTTCATGTGGCAGTAACTGAAATATTTACATAACACATATTTGCAATTACTTACGGCTTGCCAAAGTCGGAAATACGTTAAAAGCTAAAGTGAACATAAAACCATCATACACCCACAGAACAAGCTACTATATAACTTATATATATATATAGGTGCAAAACTTGGGAGCACAGATGAGATAGAAGATCTTCTTCATCTTTCAAAAGAGTGCGTAGTGAAAGCAGTTTTAAAAGGATAAGACATATAAAGAGTGCACACCGATAAATAGACAATTTTTGATTGACCTTGATGCTAAAACTCTCAGAAGAAGAAACATTTCAGTTCTTAGCTGATGAAAAGATTCCTCATTCCATATGATTCATTTTGTGAGCCCTGCTGCGGTCTATACATAACACCTGCGAACAAGCACACAGACACCCACAGACAGAAACATGCACAACCTTATTTCACTTAAGGTGCTGAAGATAAAGTGTGATTTTGCGAATGGCTCGAGGCAGCGTAGAGTCTTAGCTTATTTGTGGCTGCATGTGTTAATGGGGCTTGTGTTCGAACAGCACAATCAGGATGCAACCTATTCCCATGTCACAGCTTTTGCATATCATTGCTTTGCGGGATTGTAATATTCTTGCTTATTGCAATCTAAGCAGATTGTTTTGTGAAATATATAACAGAAAGTAAAACAATAACAAGTACACTGCTTTGTTGCAGCAGGTTATACCTTTTTGATGCAATGTTGGTAACATCCCTGCTTATTTAGGCATGCTTTTCCATTCCACAGTTGTCTATTTAGATTCATTTTGTCACAAAGAAAAGGCTAAAGGTTTCTTTTCTTTGCTCATATGCACTTTTTCAGCTTTGCTCTCAAAACGTCAGTAATCAGACTTTTGCAAAAGCCACATTAAAACATTCACTTTGTTATCTCTAAGCATCATTGTAAAAAAAATCAAGCATAAGATAATGGGATGTTGCTTCAATGTTTTGACTTAATGTTCTTCCTCTTCACAATATCTAGTCTGCACTTCCCTACTTTGTAGTGGGAATAGTGCTCTCAGGCTTCCAAGCTTCACCAGTTTTTCCCAAACATTCATAACAAAAAAAATAAATTTTTGTTTCTATAGACTGCACAACACGTCTCCAAAAAATAACATGCTTTCGAGCTTTTGTGAAAATGTATTTGGCTTTTTATTTTGTTTTTATAGAAACAACTATTTTCGTTTAGGCCATTTCAATACAGTAGTTGTTTCACTATGGATTTTGGCACTTCATTGTCAGCTTTCGTTAGCATCTTCACAAAATCTCTTGCTTTGGTTCTGGGGTTGATTCGCACCAAAACATATATAAAAAAAAACTTGAAGCGCATAAGAATTTCACACTCACCATGGTATGTATACTAGTATATAACTTTTGAACCGATACCTTTTCACCTTTAGGCATCTGGAAATTATTTCATGGTATGTCACATGATTAAATAAACTGATAAATAGGATGAGGACATGGAATAAAATATGTTTATATAAAAAAAGAAATTTAGCCTATGTGCAATAAAAATGGAATGATATGTAGAAATGTTATGGCTGAAATCACTGGAAAGACTGGGCCATTGTACAGTAGACAGTAACTTACATCGTCTGCTAGGAGAGTATGTTATAAAAGATCAATGCTAAACAAGCTGGCTTTTCTGAGACTTGATTCCATGCACATTAATAGAAAGCTGAGTGGAAGGAAAAAATGAAAGAGTATATGCTATGCTGTACTGATACAGAAATGTATGCAGAATGAGCCCCAGCCAAGAAGTGAGTTCATGGACTCCCATGATGCATAAAGATACAGTTCAGTTTGGTCCATATTTATGGATTTTTTTTAGTTTGATGTTGTTTTTTTAATTTGTCTGAAATCATCTTAGAAACTGCACACTGTAGCCCATGATCACACAAAATAAGTTGTTCAAACATTCGGCCCTGTGGGAATTTAATCAATATAACTTCAAAAGTTCAGGAGTTTCACTTCTTGAACTGAACTGGTCTTTGTGAAGGATGATCGCATATCATATCATCACAAAGAAGCATGTTATGTGTCATACATGAAATTATCACATAAAGCTTGTTAGCACATATTCACCTGAAACCAACATGTGCATATGCAAGCTCACCTTTACAGAAATTCTCACAGCTGTGTGAGAGCTGCAAGGTTGACAGGTGCTCTCAATCTGCCTCTGCAGTTATCTTCTTTAACACTTTTCTTTTTGTGTAGTTTCCTCCAAACACCTTTCCACTCAGGCACAGTCCACATTTCTCCCTGTTTTTCTCTGTTTCTGTAATTCTCTGCTTACCCCACAGTTCATTATTTTCATTCCTTCTCTCTTTGCTCCCCTTCTTATTCTTTTTTCCAAATTCCACTCATACATCTTCCTACTAATACTCTTTTCAAACTCTAAGGTCTATACTGACGTAGTATTCTGTGGCCATAATTTTCTTGTTATTGAGTAAGGACGTTGGATTCCTCAATTATAAAAGAGGACAATTCAATCTAAATTTTATTTGAGGATGAAATTTAAGTGTCACCTGTGTCTTGTTTTGCCATCTGTCAGACTAACGTAGAGATCCTGAACTTATGTTTAATGCAATAAAGAGATAGGCTTATTGGAAATATGTAAACACATCAGATCATATTTACTAAATAAGCATTTTTATTTTGACCAAAAAATGCAGTGGATCAGGTTGTTTCTGATTTTAGGCAGTATGTTCTGCTAAAGACCTTTTTACACTCCCCACACTCATATGTTGTAGTTTTTCTTTCCTTTTTAGATAGCTTTAGTCTTTGAAACAACAAATTTTTGGTGGTATTGTGTGAATACAATCATCCTTAAAGGTTCCAAGACACCAACTAACATTATTGCTGGAAATGTAGTGGATATATCCACTAAAATGACAATCCATCGAGCACTAGATGAGACTCCAGTCAACGAAAAGAAATGAAGACTTCAAAATCGACTTTGAATTAAGACTAAAAACTATTTATTTTTGATTAATTTCACACAAATTGATATTTAAAGGCCTTTATAGACTTTTTCACTTGCAGAAAACATACGTAAATATTACATCAGAACAATAAAAGTCTATTTTTATAGAAACAGAAATGCAAGTTTGATGAAAAGTATGTTTAATACCTGCTTAAAGTTTGTTCGTTTCAAAAAAGATACTTTTAATCTTACAAACTAGACTCATTCATATTTATATTCTAATTCATCTAATATGTGTGTATATACAGTTGGAGATTTATTTAATGTTTTCTATTTCTAAGCAAAAATAAATAAATAAATAAAATATTTTCAAGCAAAACCAAAGCTTTGACTAAACCTGAAATTATTAGATTCTTTGAAACAGATTTTGCAGTTTCTTTAACCTTTACTCTATTTGTAAGAACCAAAAACAAACAAACAAAAAACGTAGGGACACTTGTAATTAAAGACCCATCTGAGAATGGAGGTTTAAGAAAATTTCAGACAATCATACTCTGCTGTTTATAACATCTGATATAAACATATGTAGTAAACAACAGATGTTTTAATTCTACCATAAAACCTAAGTTTTTACCAAATACTTTGTTGGAAATAATTACCTCATGCAATCCCTCATTGTGAAGCAAATTTCTTTATCAGGCTCGTATGGGACTATTAGCTCTTTATGATATTATGGGAACTAGTTATTTAGGGCTTTGTGAGTGAGAAGAAGACTTTTCACTTTTACTGTCCTGGCCCTTGTTGTGGAAATGTTGTAATGTTTATGTAATCTTCTAAAAGAAAAAAAAAACACACGGTCTTTTCAGTCTGCCTCTCAATTCGCCTGCTGTCATTTCTTTCCTTTAGGGACACATATAATGATGCACAAGGCCACAATTTTGTGCACCTTCCTGCTCTGCCTTACCATGCGCACATGTGCCATATTCAAGTAACCTTTAGTCACTCACTTTCACTTGTGCACGCATATGCACAGACACAGCGTATACCAGCACGCTGGATTAGGGGTACAGATTAGAGATTAGGGCCAGTGGTTGGATTACATAGAACTCTTCCAGCCCCTCCTCCACCAAAGGCCCAAAGCACCTCTGGCCCGATCATCTCCAGCGGTGATGTTTCATAAAACATCAGCCAGAATTTTGCATCAGTAATATATATATTTTTTTAAATATTCAGTCTTAAAAAATGCTATTTCCCCTGTTAATTTCTCCTTCATCTGCCTGTCAGATTCATTGTTTTTGTATCGCCCTTTTTCTCCCCCTCCCCCAAATTATGTCCAATTAGACAATCTCTCTAATGCAAGTGCTCTCTTGAAGTTTACATTTGATACTATCATGTTCAGATCTTAAGTCAGCCAAATGCAGAGACGGGTACCACACAGGGAGAAGTTAAAATGCGCTATTTTAAAGACAGAACAGGAATGAAGCATTTAACAGAGATGGATGAAGTCAGGTATTTAGAGGAGGAGATGGACCATAGGGATGGATGACTGGACCTTCCAAGAAATATGTTTTCTACACTAGATGGAGCGTATAAAGGATGTGGGTGAGGACAGCCGGAGGACGGAGATGGTATATTGATTGCTGATTCACTGTCTTGATCCCTGTTGTTTTACCTGGGTGTTCAAGGCCTCATATTATGTTCTGGGTACTATTTATCTATCAAAGTACTACACAAACACACGCACACACACCTACACACACACTCGCACACATAAACCTATTTATATATATGATGACATGTGCAACATTGCTAGATGGAGTCACTGTAGGATGGAAGAAAAGTATCAATCTGTGTGTTGCTGCAAGCTGTATATGCTGTAGTAGTGATATAACTCAAGACACAAACAAAAGTTCAAATATGGATGTTATATATATATTTTTTGTTTTTTTTTTTTTCAGTAAAACCAAATTCATGTTGTGCTGTGCTAAAGAATTACACATGGCTCTTAAATAACTCAGCTGCTTGCATCTCTTTTTGTTTTTATTTTCGGGCATTGCCCTTGATTATTAAAGTTTAATGGGAAAACTTAACAGGCGCTGCATGCAATCTGCAGACATTAGTAGTGCACAGAGGAGCTTAGCAGGAAGCTTAGTATCTGTTGACAAGTCTGGCACGCAACCAGGCTGCCAGAGGCATTAGCTTCCAGATTTGATGGGAAACTGATTTGGTTGTCTCTACAAGTCACTAACACTGAAAACCACATCAAGAATCTTTATATTGACAGTTGCCTGGTGCCATTGACTAATGTGGATCATACTTTTTTTTTCTGTAAAGCTGCAATTATTTAACTCGCCTGATAGTTATAATAATAATACAATCTTAATTCATTTCTTTATTTACTAGGTGAATGCCGTGATGCCATTTGGATGCCTTGCCCTGAGAGATGGGCGGATTTATGACAGCATATCTGATGTCACAGACAAATATGAGTTTGGTCAAGTCCTTCGAGCGTAAGTACCATAAGGCTTTATGGATAGACTTTTGGAAATTGTTAACCTTTTCTAAATGAAGCTTTTTTAAATAAGATTCTGGGACGTCATTATTAGTTTCTGTACTTGTATCAGATGGAGGCAATGTTGTTGTAAGTTTGTGGAAATGCACACAAATCCACAGAGGCTGCTTGAATTTTATATAACCTTGTTATAAAGTGTTTCAGTTGTTTTTAAAAGCCAAAAATATGAGCTGCAAATTGAGCTTTTATATGATTAGTGATAGGTTTTTTTTTTACTGCTTGAGGAATTTATTTACCGCTGCGGACATTTGTGCACAACTGGTACTTATTACGGAAGAGTTCACTGAGGGATGGGGAGTCAACAAAATGAGATTTAAAAAGTTCTCTTAAAGTAGCGTGTAAAAAAAAAGTGTTACATTTGTTTTATTTCCATCTAACTAATAAGAAATTGAAGCCCCCTGCTTAATGGCAATAGGGTTCTGTGCTGTGCATTTTTCCTACCTAAGAATTTAAGATGACTTTACTGTATTTTGGTAGAAGAAACGTCTCACCAACATTACCTTTCATGCAGGAACCACCAGTGCATAAATTGTTTAGCTTTATTCTGAACAAGTTTAACTAAGGGTTTAACTTTAGTAAAGCATAAATCTTGAACTGTCATCTGATTTTTCTCAAGCTCTTTATATCATTATATTCTACATTTTGCTCGTTCTGTGGCACATTTTTCTGATTTTCATCCCCAGGTCTACAAAAAATGACCCTGCTGCTCAAGAACCTTTCATTTTTTTCTTCAGCATACTCCACACATATGTGCACTCTAACCATATGCATGAATACCAATTGGTGAAAGAGGCCATATGGCAACATCAGCATCTGGCCTCAGAAATTCCTGCTCAGATTTTGCATAACACACGCATGCAGATACACACAATCATATTAGCAGTGAGAAAGCCGACTGAATAACACATTTCCTTGTTAAAAATGGGTATATAAATGTTCATAAAGATAATAAAACTGCACTGAAAAATAACAATGTATGTGTATTTTCAAAAAGCTTTTTTTGTTGTTAATTTATATTTTGAATCCACCTCTACTATGAGGGTAATGCGCAAAGAAGAAAAAAAGATTTTTTTTCAAAAAAGAATTAAACAGAATCACAGATTAAAACCTAATATTAAAGCTTCATTATGCACTTTTTATAGTTCTATTTTTCATTATATTGCTTCTTAAAATTAATTTGCATGAAGTCCTGTAAGCCCTCAAAGGTTGAAAACCTAATGATTCCCAGACGATGGCAGCAATAGATCCTTTGCAAATCTCTTATTTATAGCCCCTTTTATTTAAGCCAGTGGCTCACCTCCCAACTAAATTATCTCTGGGTATTTCACACCACAGCCAGCGTTTGCTTTATTCCAATTTGAATATCACATCTCGCTTACTCTGGAAACTTGTAGCTAAATGAGGCTCTTAAAAAAATGAACAGATTTAGTCATTTAGTCTTTTCTTTGACATTGTATTTACGTTTGCTTCCCTTCTGTCTGCCTGTTTTCTTCTCGCTGTGTAGGAAGGAGTTTTGTGAGCTGTGCCTGGCAAAGGACAGACAAACAGAAAAGGTGTTTGTCTGCAAGAAATTCTTCAAGAAGGACGGGAGGAAAGTTCGCAAGGCTGCCAAAAATGAGATTATGATCTTGAAATTGTATGTAACCAGTTTGCAAATAGAAACAGCAGCATATGTGCTAGCGAAAAGAGCAATTAACTTATGAGATGTGTTAATTAAACTTGACCCATAAAGAAACCTGAATTAAGTTTGCAACAGGGAAGATAGGTTTCAAACCTGTCAATGTTTATCTGAGTAGATTTAATGACGGGTATAACAACCATAAATTTAACGCAGTGGTCAATGACCCAAGTAAGCCACACACACACAATCAGTAAATTAAATTATTAATTAAGTCCTTTGTAATAAAGTGAAAGGATGTTGAAATCTCCTCTTTAGAATACAGTAGCGGTTTATATTAGTGGAAATAAGACTCTCAGCTGGTTGGTTGGAGCAGAAAACACAATTCAAACACAAGTTTGGAGGTGAGAACATCTTGGTGTGTTATATGATTATTTACATATGATACTGGCAGTCAGACTTAAAGGGATAAAAAGATAATGATGTGTACTTTGGTAATAATATGAATATGCTTTTTAAGAACAAAATAATAATCCAAAAATAATCATTCCAAACCTAGAGTCAAGATAACTCTCAACTACTTATAAAAGAAAGTAAATCTGCTTGAGTGACCCGGCCAATGATCTGACTCGAATATCAAATTATAATCAAACTAAAGATCAAAATAAATTGAAGAGACCTCAATGCATAACGTTTAATATTTTGATAGTAGTTTGTGTGTCAAAGAATTGACAGATTCACAATGGAGCAACACATACAAATAGTTTCTCCATACAAAAAATCTTTCCAGGTATACAGTAAATTTCACTTTTTTGGTATAAAAGTGAATGTTTTTTTTAACATCTAGAGTTCATTTCAGATGATTATTAGGAAGTTATATGTAATATCGTTTTAGTCAAGACAAACTCGTGTCCATAAAACACTCATCTCAAAAAAACCTAAAAGAGAGAAAAGACCCAGCTCCAAATCATGTCCCTTTGATTTCAAGGAATATGCTTTTTCAACTGAGCTGTTTGTCAGAAATATGACATTCATGCATAAAATAAGTTCAGGACCTTTCATCGTGTATTATTCATGCTTTTATTAATGTTGAGATACCATTCATTTTTTTAATGCTCCATTACTCATATGACTTGGCAGCACTGTGTGCTGCATCCTCTCTGTCTTCTGAAGAACTTGGTCACAGTCCAGCTGTATTTAAAAGTTCTGCCTAGAAATAATGATTCTTGCTGTACGGCTGACATTTTCCCTGTGGAACAAACTGAATATGTTTTCTAGTCTTTCTCACTAGAGAAAACTTTAAATTAAAATACATATATTTAGTACAAATTTGCAAACACCTGTAATATCTGCTACTGTAGAATATTATAACATTGCAATGTCAGTTACAAAAGGGGTTTCAATTATTTATATGACACAAAATCAAATTCTAAATTATAGCTTATGCTATTACTGCACTTTTGTATTGCTTACTGACTTTTTAATTTTATTTCTGAGCCTAAACCAATTTTTGACCAAGCAGTTTTGCTTCATTTCAACCTTGAGAAAATGTACAGGTAAAATCAGAAATATGAAAAAAAAAAATCACTAAACCTAAATGAGGTCTACATACATTTTTGAAGATGGAATCGGGTTTATTGTCATTTTCCCTGGTATATGTGTTTGTTACTCAAGATTTTGTATCAGTTTTCAGATTTGTACCAGTGCAGGCAAGTACAAGAATAGCCTGAAACCTTTTTTTTTTTGTTGTCAATTTTATGAAAACCTTGTCACTGCAAACTAGACCCCTGCAACCTCTAACTTATTTTGGGTTTCCCAGGGTCAATCATCCAAACATCCTTCAGCTGATAGATACATTTGAAACTCGAAAAGAATACTTCATCATCCAGGAACTGTAAGTACTTCTTTCAATTTGCGTTTCCTGTCCACGCTCCCTATATCCCTATATATGTGTTAATTGCATCTTAGCACACAGAAGCCTTTCAGTTGAGAGGTAGATGTTTAATATTTCCTGTTATTACTGTGTACTCCAACTCCCCTGTGCAACAGAGGAAGATGTTAGATTTGATGAGATGTTAACTATCTGTAACACTCATTACTCGGTGGGCCTGAAGCATTGCTTTGGTACAAACAAGTCTGTACAGGGAGAGCGGAATCGATTAATCCGGGACACAACCAAATATCCGTCAATTGCGTCTTGTGCAATCCAACATTTGTAACTTGGTTTAAATGTGATAACATATATTAAAACAAACAGGACAAAGTTTTTGTTACTAATAAAACACAGAGAAGTGAACTAGTTTTAAGCGATTGCATTTGTCACTGTGTTCATTAAGCTACTTCAGAGTTCACTTTTCAGTCTGGGCTGTAGTTGTCCTGCTGAGAGCAATATGTGATAATCACTCTCATCATTTATCTCCAAAGATAACTGAAGTCCTTTAGAGTAATAACCAGGAGCCTTGCTTTAATTGCTCAGTAGCAATAGCTCAAGGCCAGCTAACGCAAAGTACTTTGTAAAAACACATTAAGAGCAATACAAGGATTAATCTGCAGGGTTAAAAAAAATTAATCAGCAGGTGTGTTAGCAAATATATTTGGCGCTGTGCAAAGTGGCAAATATTTTTTGTGTGTCAAACTCTCTGCAGTGCCACAGGGGGGGATGTATTTGACTGGATTCTGGACCAAGGGAATTACACAGAGAGAGATGCTTCGAATGTTATCAGACAAGTCCTGGAGGCTGTGGCGTACCTACACTCCCTCAACATTGTTCATAGGAACTTGAAGGTACAGTCACTTTGTTTCTATCTGAGATTTTATTTAGTGCTATCCAACAAAATCAAAATATAGCAGCTGAAGTTTGTTGTTTCAATGTCAAAATAAATGTTATAACAAAAACAAGAGGCATGAATAGTTTTACAGTTACATCAGATAGTTGATAGTTGATTTGCCTGTGGCTGTAAGAAGATAATAACTTTATAGCATAAGCTGACCTCTTCACCATTACATCCCAGAATGCAACACTCTGCATTTGACAGATTCTCTGAAGAGACAGATAAAAGCATCTCTCTGTCTTTTCAGTTCATAACATACTTAACATTTCATTTTCGCTGTGGGAGTAAACAATTTCTTTATGGCTCAAACGACTGTCTGGTGACACTCACAGCGCATACAGATCCATGTCTCTAATTTTTAATACGACGCCATTAAAATGAAACAACAGAGTTATCTATCTCCAGACTCCACCTACTGGTAGAAAGTGGGTATATCTCTTCAATCCAGTAGGTTTGGACTCCTACATTTTGTCATCAAGTTGAATCACAGTGACATATTCAAATTAAAATAGGTCATGCTTACAGCCTCTGCTTGGCATGATATCGTTATTAAATCATGCTTGACCTATAAAATCAGAAGTCATTTCATCTTCCCTCTCTGTCAAGATTGCAATGCAAATAAGATACAAATTGGTAACAAACACAGACTTGAACATGAATTGCATAAACATGTAAATACCATTTTAGCAGTTTTTACTTTTTCCCTATTTGTTTGACTAGAACAGGAGTCTTCAACTTGTGGATGTGGAGCCACCAGAAATAACCTCTCACAAGCATTTTGCATAATGGTGCTCCATCTTTTTACATCAGTGCTCCAAAAAAGTGCCTCTTTATTCAATTCGAAATGTCTGAGTGGATCATTCTGGGAAGTTTATGAATGTAGCATTTCTTAAGCAAGAACCCACATCAGTTGACCATTTGAAGGTGTGAGCAATATGTTTTTTTTCATTGTTTGGTTATGAAAAGTTCAGATTTAAATTTCCCAAGTTTATTTGTTTGAATAATTTAGGAGAAATAAGACATATCAGGTAATCAAGTGAAGTCAAATGTGTTTGTATGGAACATTTTTAGTAAAAAGCCAGTTCAAAGTGCTTTACATCATAAAAAACATCATAGCCACTATTTCTGAAACAAGCAATAAACATTATATTTTGTCAAACGTATAAGTTGTCATTTCTGCTTAAGTGATTCTGATCTAATCTGCTATTTAATTTACAGTTGGAAAACCTAATGTACTACACAGAAAACAACCACAACAAAGTAGTTCTGCGAGATTTTTACCTCTCCAGATTTGAGAATGGACCAATTACAGAGCCATGCGGAACACCTGAATACCTTGGTGGGTCACTCTATTTTTTATGTGTTCCTTCATTCACGATTATCCTTTTCCCTTATCTTTTCATATATATATATTCCATCTATTTTACCTTTTTTGAGATAAAGTGCCAAACCACTGCAGAAGATTGATGTCCTTCACCTTATTGAATTCTCTGTGAATCTTTAGCACTTTGAAAGAAAAATAAATCTATCAAGAATAAATGCTCACTCTGAAACATTACATCCCAGAAAAATATAAATGAGATTGAAAGTGTGCAGCCCTTGCTCTCCTCCTCCCATTTAGCTTCTCCTTTTATTTGCTTTTTGATTCTCTGCGCGGTCGGTCTCACTCCTCTCCATCTTCCCGATGTTTATGTGAGGGTGACCTGAAAGTGCTAAGCTGTGCTTTGGTCTTCTCTGCAGTTAAAGGCCAGGGCAGTTATTCATATTGATAAGTCAAGTAATGAAATCAGTAAATAAGAAAAGAGAATGTAGGTGCCAGTGGGAAGAAGGATGTGAAAAACTGAATAGTGGGAGAGACAGACTTGGAGAAAAGCTGTTTGTGCATCTGGAGAATCTGATGAGGTGGAGGAGGATAAATTAGAACTCGGAAATCTATTTGCCTCACACACAAACTCTGCATTTGCTCCTATGCTTTCAGCTCCCGAAGTGGTTGCTCGTCATCGATATGGCCGTCCTGTGGACTGCTGGGCAGTGGGGGTGATAATGTTCATACTGTGAGTCTCGATTGCTAACTCGAACCCGTGCAAACATGCAAACCAAAACGTTAACAGGGTTTTGATTTAACCAAAAATGTTATTTACCATCTGACGAAACCAGAGGTTTGCATACGTTGTGCAAAAAACACCAAATATTTTTCTCTCTCTATCCAATACTAATTCAGACTAAATGTTTCTTCCAAATCAGAAATTGACACACACTAAGATTACTATGACTTTAAAGAACTTAGGAAAGCCCAGGTGTTGTTAACAAGACTTTGTAATCTTCTGATGGGTTAATACACAAGAGTTAATTAGAGAGATACTGGCGACACCTTAAACACAATGCATTATTATCTGACATCATGGGAAAATAAAAAGAAATCACCCAACATATCAGGAAGAGAATTGTGCCCCTCCACAAATCTGGTTCATTCTTGGTTTGAACTACTTTACTGAAGGCACCATATTTTGTGGTCTGATCAACTAAATAATGTTAGTTTTTAACAGCATAGGAAGATCAACCCATTGCACGGTTCAGGAACAAGACCATCTCTGTGTCCCAGAGAAAAATGTATTTGGATGCAAAATGTGTATATCACTCCAAGAATTGAAATAAAAAAAGATGTTGGAGATACTGGAGATAAGAGAGCATCATTGGGCTCAAAGAGGAAGAAGCCATTATTCCAAAAACTGCATAAAAAGAGCAATATTACAGTTTCAAATGCACTCAAGGACAAAAAGATCTATATATAGATATATATGTGTATATATCTATATATGTATATATCTATATATATGTATATATCTATATATGTATGTATATAGATATATATATATATATTTATCTATATACATATACATATATATATATATATAGAGAGAGAGAGATATATGTATATATCTATATCCATATATATAGATATATACATATATCTATATATATATATATATATGTATATATATAGATATATGTATATATATATATGTTCTGTATTTCATTAAATGTAATCTTGGTAATCCTGATTCATCATAAACAAAAAAAATGCAGTTTGATTTGCTCCTTGATTCTTACACTGTGTATTCAAACATCTGGTTTTGCTTTAAATATTATTTGTTCCATTTTTAATGTAACTGCTTTTCCGGCAGCTTATCGGGCAACCCTCCTTTCTATGATGAAACAGAGGAAGAAAACACAGATCTACATAATCGCATCATCTTCTGTCGCATCGTTGCTGGGGAGTTTGAGTTTGATTCTCCTTACTGGGATGACATTTCACCTGCAGGTGTTTTCCTCAACCACACGATGGCACTAAACACCCACTTCCTCTAAACACTGGCTTACAGTTCTGAGCTCAGTTTCAAACCACCAAGAGTGACAGTACAGTGTAAAAATATTCAGTCTTCTCATATATTTAAACATTTTGTCACACTACAATAACAAACCTGAATGTAATTTGTTTGAATTTTAGTGATATAGAACATCAAGAGGTGCACAATCACAAAGACAGAAGTTTACGAGATTATTTTTTTTAAAATATAAATAATGATGTAAACGTTTTTTTGCATTTAACGTCCCTGCATTTAAGTTGTCATTACTGATTATGTAAAATATATTCCTACTTCAGCAAAGGGGCTCGTGTGTAGACTTATGGAAGTGGACCAGATGCTGAGAATCACAGCAGAGGATGCTCTCCAGCACGAATGGTAAGTGTGATGGTGAAAGCACTGATATTTTATTTCCTTTTGCATCTACGGTGCAGTTGCTTAACTGCTGTACTGCATGTGTTTTGTATCAGGATTGCAGGGAATGGTGCTTCGGAGAAGAACTTGAAGGATGGTGTATGTGCCCAGTTTGAGAAGAACTTCGCAAAGGCCAAATGGCGGGTATGAGCACACTCTTTTGCTCTGCTTGTAGCATCTGCAACGTAGATAATATAACAGAATGACCAGCTGAGTAAATGGAAGAATAGGCTGAATCCTGTGGCCTAAAGTAATTTGAGCTCACTACACAGAGATGTATTTTAAATTTGTAAAAATATAAGACGGGATTGCTGAGGAGGAAGAAGGGAGAAGATGGCGGTGCTGACCTAACAGCATGAGTAACAGGTATAAATTTCTTTTTTTCTTTCAACATGTGTTCCCAGGAAATAAAGGTATTGTTTTCCACTATGATTGAGAGTAGAAGGACAGAGTGTGAGGAGAAACTCATATGAAGTGATTCAATAAAACATAATTTGACAATGGAATATTGTTTTTTTTTTTTTGTTTTTTTTTTTTTCATTTTAATGAGTGTTAGCTTCCAGATACATACATTGGAGTCAATCTTTGTAAAATCTCTGGATAATGCCTTAATTATGTTTAGCGTTTCAAAGTTTTTCTCAAGCTCTGCTCCTTCCTACTGTCACTCTGCCTGTCCCAAATGAGATCCATCCACTCTGCTCCACTTTTCTTCACTGGAGAAGATTCAAATGTTCAAAGTGGCTCACTCTGTACCTTTCCTACTCCTCATCTGCGCTAATTTGTCTAAACATACTGGTTAAATAGGTACTGATTACCAAAGGGAACAGAGTTTTGTTCTTTATTGTATTTTCTTTATTATGTAGATAAGGAGTTGGCAAAATGAAAAGGAAATCAAGGATGTGGGCCACTGTTGACAACTGAACTACAGTGATTTGAACTGTAAGGCCCTCTGGTGTTCCTCTTACACAAATCCTGGCTCATTGCCCCATACTGTTGGTACATCCAAAACACACACCAGTCATGCAAAACATCATGACCACTAACAGGTGAGGCAAATAACACTGGTTATATGTTAACTATCACACCTGTGAGTGTGTGGGATGTATTAGGCCGCAAGTAAATATTGTATCATCTAAAGAGAACCAGAAAAAAATGTGAATCTTGACCTGAATGAGTTTATCAAGGGCTCATTTGTGATATGTAGAGGAGTAAGTCAGAGCAGGTAAAAGGTAAGAAAAGTGGTGAACTGATGATGGTCAGCAAATGGTCTTTTCTGTGCATTTATGCACAGGATGGGAGACACTGACTTGTGATCCAAATGACAAGTACCTAAAGCTGACATTTCTCAAGAGGCTAATGCTAACTTGTCAGAATGCATTGTCATTTGGTGCATAAGCTGCTCCAATGCTGAAAACTTGCCAGGGCAGTCATTCATCCAGCAGCCCGTTGTGTTTTTGAGTTAAAAATGTTTAAAGTTGAAAATATAATGTGAAAATATTACTTGATAATTATGCATTATTGAAAGAAGTACCTGAACATCAACTATAAAGTCTTAAAAATGCAAACATTAAAAAAAACTTAAACAAATAAGCATTTCTTAGCCTGGTGGGGGCACAAGAAAAGTCTGGTGTTCCACCAGGCTTATAATACACTGGGGGAAACCCTGACACAGAATGTTTTAAAGGCTCTGAGGAATCTGGGCCTCAATAGGAAGGGGAACATATCAATTTTAGGTTGGTGGTCATAATGTAATGCCTGATCAGTGTACATACAGATGCTGTTTAGGTAAGTCACATTTGATTCAGCGGCTTTTCATTTTCAATGAATTCAAGGGAATTCTGCTTCCTGGTTTACAAGCAACTACTAAACTCACACATTGTCCCAAACACCTTTAGTGTTTGTGGGTCAAAGGATACCAGTTGAGTAAACACATCAATTGTAAAGTGAAGTGTACACAAATATCTTACTCTCAGCAAACAGTCAAGGAGTTTCTCGGAACGTGTGAGTGGTCAGATTGATTTAAACCAGGTTATAACGTGTCACAGCTTCTTGGAGGTAAAAGAACTGACACTAATATTTCTTCACTCCACAGAAAAGACATCATTGGGGATGTTGAGGCTAAATCATTCTGTTTCAACAGACGTTCTGTCAAAAACTTGTCTGTGACAAATTTTGTGACAGTAATCTTGTTTAACAAAGCCATCTTTACCCTGTTTTTCTTTACCTCCTATTTGCAGAAAGCAATTCGTGTGACAACCTTCATGCAACGGCTGAAGAACTCTGAAGCACTGAATGACAGTTCAGTTGAGGTTCAAAGTAGGGAACGGATAGGAGATGGTGATGGGGGTGTTTCCCAGGGGACAAGTGATGAGGGAGATAAAGGGACAACAGATGAAGGGATTACATCAAGCAGTGTTTCTTTAGAGGTTACTGTTGAAAATACACAAGCTGGTGTGGAACAGGATGAGGGTTCCGTTAAGATAGAAGAAACCCCAGATGAAGTAAACACCTCAAGGGGTCCATCAGTTGGAACGACACCATCAGATGGGAAGGACCCTCTTGGACAATCAAATTCAGGTCCTAAACTAACACAGGATGAGCTTACTATGACTGGGGTGAAGAAGGGAGCTTTAGATGAAACCAGGAAAATTGCTGCCAATTTGGGTCAAACTAAAGTTGATCCAGACGTTAAGCAGACTTTGCCGGAGATTCCTGAACCATCAAAGCTGCTAGAAAGTTCTCCAGGTGCAAATCTGGGCAAGCAGAACACATCTGCTTCCCCTGAGCCCACTGGCAAACATAAAATGGCTGCAACACTTCACGGCTCCACCACTGCTCCCACTGTGTCAGCCTCACCAGAGAAGCAACCAGCCACCCATAGCACACACAAGGATGAGACTGACAGAAGCTGGTGTCAGACACAAGTGCCTGAAGCGGTTGCAGAGAGGTCAGTGGTAGCACCAGTTACACCTTCAATGGGTATGGTAAGTGGGGTTGATGCAGCACTAGGTGTTAGGTTGAGAGGTGACGGCAGTCCTGTGGGAGGAAGGGATAGAAATATCAGAAAAACAGACCGACACAGTGCAGAGTTTAGCATAGCCAGGACCCCTGCTGCAGCCTCGCAAGGTTGCTATGTAGCTGGCAGCTCCGCTAGTTTGGGTCGACATGCTGCACCATACAACCCAGAGAGTATCTCCGTAGGGATGGGAATGGCTGGGAGCTTTGGGAGTCCTTACAGTTCCCTCTATACAAGCAGAGGAGGAGGAGTAGGCATGTATGGGACTGGTCTACACCATGGAGGAGGTGGGAGTAGTACCACAACTGACTGGCAAATGGACAGTGTCATTGAACAGATAGAAAAGCAAATGGCCGCCGTACTTGAGAAGATTGAGGGGGACATGCCGTCGCTACTTGAGCAAATCAGTGACTGTCCTAGTGAGCCAGCACGGGCCAGGAGCACACATGCCTCACCTTCTGTTTCTCGCTCTCGTCCAACTCAACACTCCTCAACTTCAACCTCGACAACTCCTCCACCACTTCCCACCTCACCAAGACCAGCACTACCGACACTCCCCCACCTTGGTATTCCTCCTCCCTCATATCCTCCACCATCTCCACCCACGCAAACCTCGCCCCAGGCTGTCAGGGAGCAGGAAGACAAGGATGGACAGAGAGGTACAGCTCAGTCCAGCCAATCCCCCAGAGCTGGGATGAGTAGAGGACTATGAGGCAGGAGTGAATAAAGCAATGCACGCCGCAAAATATTTGAAATTTTGAATTGATTATTTGGTGGTGAGAGTTTGAAGACTGTGAAGAAGAATGGAGTTTGAAAAGCTACTATATATTGCTGATTTTTATGATTCATATAAAATGTCTGTTTGAGAAAAATGCTAGTTAAAATTGAGCTCAATATCCAATATGTCCAAAGCTTGTTTAATTCTAAAATCTTTACTGTGTGCCTGAATATCTGTCACACAACAAATGCATTGCTAGCATATTCAAGCAGCACTCTTCAAAGTTTAACTATCAGACTACAAAGGTATGAAAAATATAATAAACTACCAACAACAGATTATAGGCAAATTTGTATTACATATTGTAAATAAATAGAGAAAATTAGATTCCTGATTATCACTTTGCTCCCAGAATGTTAACCAGTTCCCTTCATAACTAGCATAGCGTTTCCCATTGATTCTTTTATTCCCTTTATTTTTGTAGCTCTTCAGCTTTTGTTGGAGCTTAGAGTCACATATGATCGGATCAGATATGAAAGGCTGATCTGATCACACAATTTCTTGATTTGTGCAACATAGATAAACTTGAACTGTGACCAAAGTCTTGTGAGTTTCTAACCAACTGACATTATCCAGATGCAACACACTGTAAAAAGGCTTTGCAATCTCGCATAAAACAATTTCTTTCATCAAAGTTTTTCAAAAAATTGTGTCCACCAAAATTGTATCTTTTTCTTGTTTGGTCATCATGGATACTTTGTTATTGTCACACACAGTCCTTCCTATTTTCACTCCTGTGTCGTGTAAACTATATTTCATTATGCTTTTGGCTGTATGTGCTATTTTCAGGTTGTGTGGTATTTTCCCTACTCTTAGTACCATTATCCATAACCCATGTAAACTGTCAAATGTGCTCTGTTTGCAAGTCTTTCAATAAAACTAATGAAAACATCTCTTAGGGTGCACAATTACTGTGTTTCATGCATGAATACAAGTATTCAAAACAGTTTCAATCATGTGTTCCCATAAGATAGCGTTTCTCTTGTCAACTCTGTTAACATACACACTACAAATCCCATACGACATTGCGTGTAGTTTGGGATGGTCCACACTAACGAAAGCATAGGGGTGTCAAATAGTATTGGGCGCTTATTACTTAAATATTGTACAAACTCTCGGCAGCGTAAGATAAATACAAGTAGCATTCTTAAGCCTCGCGCGATTCACTTACAAATCGATTAAGTTTTACGCGAGGAATAAAATCTACGGTCGCCACATTTCGTTGAGTCCTTTAGGTCAGAGTATTGGTCCCGCCTGTAACGTGCACATGTTGCTGCTTTGCTTTGCTTTCAACTGAAATAGAGTGAGGGGAAACGGCTCGGGAACAGCCGGCCAGGGAGACGTCCAGTGGAAAAAACTCACACAGAGCCCGCCAGCCTGACACACTTTTCAGTTGGCCGTCAGCGGCTGTGTTGACTTGTCACATTGTTTGTTTGGTTTCTCGCTCAAATAGAAGCCGCATTTTTTTAATATTCCAAATCAGGCCGAGTAATATCGGATGTGGTAAGTTCTGCACACTTGTGTAATCTCTCGCCTCGGTAACGTTAGCCCCAGCTACTTGGCTAACGTTAGCTGGGCAGCTAACATAGCGGCACAAGAAGGGAAAAAGTCGTTGGGTGGCTAGATAGCCGAAGTGCTAGCTTCACACAAGCTAACAACTACGCAGTCTTTTGATCTGCGTTACTGATAGTTGTTAACGTTACTTACCGTTAGCTAATTGACTATTTTCGTCCACTTACTCTGCTAACCGATGCTAATAAGGCAGTGTCACGGAACAGATGATGTTAAACTAGCATTTGCACGTTTTTTGTGGACAGCACAATTGTCTGGGATCATAATGTGTCAAATAGTAGCTGGTGAGCTATAGTTGCTGCAAACATTAGATGCAGGCTATTTCGGGAGCCAAAGTCAGAGAAACTTGCCTCGAGGAGCATGAAACCTCACGAAGAAGATTATTTTAACCATATGTGCTTTTTCAGGATAATGTTAAGATGCTCGGTTCTCGCTGTTACCACAGTAACGTGATAGTGGTCAGTTCAGCGTGTCATGTTGGGCAGGCTGTTGTTCTGACCTTATTGTTTCGAGTGCAAAAGAACGACGGGGACAGTGTTGTTGACGTCGAAATGAGAGCATGAAAACTAAGGGATCCCCTCCGACACGTGTACCCTAGAATACGCGGCCCAGTCTTTTTCGTGGGCCTTTGTCATTTGCTTGGCACCCCCTCCCCCAATACTCATCTCCAAGGAATGCTCACCCACTAACCTCATCTTAGGTGCCCAGCCGATCAGCATCACTCTGCATGCAAGTAGCGGACCTTATGTACCTGTTTCATTCATTGCTCCACTGAAGCATCGTCAGACTTTGTAATAATTGCTTAAGTCGGACTAAGAATGATGCATTGCCTTTTCTAGTATTTTTGCAGCAAAAAAATGTAATAATAATAGCATTAATTTCGTTTTATTTGTGTGTTAATATTCTTCCTTTTACACTTGATTAGGTCAGGTCCAGTGAAAACATTGAGCGCATCCAGTTTTGCAATAAATTGACCTCATTAGAGAGCAACTGAAACAAAAGGTGTTGCTAGATGTTCATCAGCATTGACCAGGTGCATTACTTTAGAAATCTCTTAAAATAGATGCGTGTTTTTTTTTTTGTTTTTGTTTTGCATATCCGTCTGTTTAACACAGTGGCATGTTTTCGTATTTCTTACATGGCTTGACGTTTAGCAGCTCATTGTACGCTGTTATACATGGCATGCATCCTCTAATAACAAGGGCGGGCTAATCTGCACCAGCAGCCAATCGGAAGCGAGCCTGACGGAGCCGTGCGCTAACAGCCACCCTTTCCGTCACGGCTCCTCCGCCCCTTTCTCCCCATCTGCCATTTTGGTTTTGTTCCCGTCTGCAGTCGCAAAGCCAGCAACGCAATTGCATAGGAAGAGACTTTCGGCTCAACGGCGTAGTGACTCGACAATATAGCGCCGACCATCCTTTTCCCGTACCCACCCTTTGGCTCTCTTTGGTACCGACCGTCGAATTTGCATTCATCGTTATCGCTGACATCTACACATTGCGGGAGAGGAGCGGGGTTCGCGTAGGGAAGGGAACGGGAAGAAATATTGGTAAGAGCAGATAAATCAATGAAGCACGAGTCTAGTGGCTTGTTTTTCCCTCCGCCGTTCGTGTGATTTCTAGTTTTAATACGGTGAACGGAATGTCTCCTTGCATTGCGCCTCGACAGAGAATGAGCTTCGGTAGTTGGCTGTCAAATAAACCCGTTGGTTGGTTTAGTGAGCAGGTTACTAGTGCCGTAGCCGCGGCTGCTAGCTGGTAAAGTTGTTCCGCACGGTGGAGAGCGCAGGCCCAGGCCGAGCGAGCGGCTAATGGATGGGCAGGGAGGCTGGGGTTTTCTTGCTTCTAAGTTATTAATGTTACGTCTTTGTCCTCCTGCCAAACCACTTAACTGATTAGTGACTCTGAACTTACCTAATCGTCCGTGTTTCTGTGGTGTCTACTCACTCGATTATGTATTTTTTTGGAGCTTTAAATCGGTCGCTAGTAGCTAAGCTCTTTTCTTGTGTGAGGGTCTGAAACGACTGTATTAGCCGGGTGGTTCTGCTGTATCATGGCAGTAGCTTTCACTTTTAGGTTACAAAATAAATATTTTCTTACTGTTTGGTGATTTTTTTTTTTGGCCGCCTGATTATTCTAAAGTTTAGTTTTAGTCTGACTCAGTTGGGGGGCGAAGGTAAGACGACTGCATTAAATGCGGAAATAGTGGCCGATAATGTTGAGTGTGAGGTCACTGTGTTGGATACTGCGGCCTTTTTTATGTCCCATGTGACAGATTTGTTTTCTGGATTATTTCATTTATCAAAAATAGCTTTACTATTGTTTTTAAATATTATAGCTGTGAGCACTGTTGTCTGAATGCACTTGGTGCAGCATATTACTGGTGAATAAATGTGGATTGCTTCTTTTTTTTTTACTGCAGTGAACTTTTAATGATTCAGCTGTTTTTGTTGTGGTGATGCTAGCAGTCCTTAAAAAAGCCACATAATGAACAATAGAGGCACATAAACAAATCGGTGTTCTTTCCCTGCATGAAAGGACACATAATGCTGCTATTCATGTATCTTCTCAGGCTCAGTTCGTTTTTTTCCATCAGATTGTTGCTTGGCCTGCAGCCAGCCCAGCTGCTCTTGAGGCTAAATTTCCTCTTTCCTCAACTTAAACACACAACAAAGAAACCGTCATTATAAATTATGAATATTATTATAAATATATATATATAGCTTTGCTTTTATTGTTTTGATGGCAGCATTGCAACTCACGTATAACAGGTTTAATGTTGAGATTTCAAATGAAGTTTGGTTCAGTTTAATAATAGAAAAAATAATGTTTCTTATCAGATATTAATGTCATAAGTTACAATTTCAGCTGCTCTTACTGTAAGAGATATTTGGGAGTGACTAGTATTTGCACTTTGACACAGATGTCCAGCTCGCCGCTGTCCAAGAAGCGTCGCTTGTCAGGAACAGAGACGAAGACGGGATCCCACTGCTCCTCCTCTAACTCTGTCAGAACTGATCTGTCCCATACACCTGCAAACGTAAGTGCAAATAAATTAACCTTTCAATCGACTCTTCATTTTCACATATACTGAATTTGCTCGCTGCTGTTGTCTCTTCACAGGGCATGGCTAAGAATGGCAATGATGCTGAGATTGATGAAGGCCTGTACTCCAGACAACTGTAAGTCATCCTGCTATACACGCATAGTTTTTTTTTCTTTTTTTGCTTTGGTTTTTGTTCTGATTTACTAAATGTCGTCGGACTCCTCCTCCAGATATGTGCTGGGCCATGAAGCAATGAAGCGCATGCAGAACTCCAATGTCCTCATTTCTGGAATGAGAGGACTTGGAGTAGAGATCGCAAAGAATGTCATCTTGGGAGGAGTTCGAAGTGTCACTGTGCATGACCAAGGAGATGCAGAATGGCGAGATCTCTCTTCCCAGGTATGTGGAGAATGCACAGATATTTTTGTACTTTTGTTTAATTTCACTAATGTATGAAATCACGAGTTACTTTTTAAATTGGCATATTTGCCTCTTAGTCAGATTTATTTAATGTCCAACCTCTGGAGGACAGCTTGTGTGTTTTTGAGTCAGTTGTTTTGTGGTTGCCTTCCAGCTATAACAGCCTCCACTTTAGCAACCCATTTGCTGACGCGGATTTATTACGGTCTCTGTCCGGGTTATAACCAGCGCACAGGCAAAACCTCTAATTGTATTGATCCAGCAGCTGTTGGCTGGCTAATTGAACAGGCTGTAGAAATATATTCAGCAATATGAGACGTGTGTTTCTTGTGTCAATGACATAAACTTGCTTGTATTTAGGTTGTATATATTTGAATGGTTTATATGTTAATACTTGATTAGGACATGAAGTTAAAAAACATTCTTTTCTTTATTGAAGTATATTAAAAACAGTCCCCCTTCTCATACGTCCTTCCTTAAGGTTATGAGTTAACATTAATACAATTATTGTAATCAGAAATTGTTTAACTTGAAAATCAATGTGCATCTTTATATTTTTTTTAATTAATTTTCTTGAAGCTTTTAATTTTGCTGTATTTTTTGCTTAGAACATTTCAGTTCACCTCCAACTAAAACTGTTTCCTGTGTGAACTTAGAATCCGATGTGCTTTTAAAACAGAGACCATAGTATGCAGAAGATATCCTGTTGTCACAATTTGACAAAATAACACATTTCTAAAATGACAGTAACAAGTTTAATGAAATAATATCTGTTTATCAGACATCTGAAGCTACAGCTGTTTTTACCACAAATTTCCTGCAGGCAGTTTTAGTTTGTATGCCGCTGCATTCTTCCTCACTCTTAGATATTTTCTGTAAATTTTTTAATGGGTTGTACAAAAATATTATTACAGTTTCAGTTGAGATAAATTATTCTTTCAAGCTTCTTAACCAAATTTATGGGTGAAAAAATTAGACTGCAGCAATTAAACAGATTTTTTTCTTTTTGCATTATAGGTCTAGGGATGTTTGTCACAATAATCAAACTAGATCCAGTGAGTGCTGTCTGATGTGTGTTAATCTCTTTTGGTTGAATTTTGTTACTACTTTGATTTATAAACCAACACCTGAGATTGATCAAAATGTCAATGTAGTTTATGTATCTTTTGCCATGTTGGACTTTGGATTTACAGCAACTCCCCCAAAAGGTGGATCCTGATTCTCCATCTGTGGAGATTCAGTATTTTACAGGATATTTTATTTTTAGTTGGACGTTTTTTGCGCAAAGCTATGTTCAGCTAATTTGATTGTAGTTTTCCATAATTTTCAGGATTATGGCCAAAATGTGAGAGTAATGTGAACTTTGTGATGGATTAGACATTAGTGGGATCATCAGCAACCGATGATATCCGTCTCAACAGTTACACATGTTTAATTTTGTAAACATTTTGCATACAGGAACCGTATCTACTCTTCATGAACTTACTCTTAATATGTGCTTTGCTGAGCATGTTTGAGCTGCAATCTGCTATTGATTGGGTAAAATGTGTCCAAGAGTTTAAAAGTTGTAAACTCATTTAGGTTCACCAGCTATCTGCGAGTTGTTTTTTATCTAATATTTTGTTGTTCTGGTTAGTTTTACCTTCGTGAAGAGGACCTGGGAAAGAACAGAGCCGAGGTGAGTCAGCCTCGTTTGGCTGAACTCAACAACTACGTTCCTGTGACGGCGTACACTGGAGCGCTCACTGAGGACTACCTTACCAAGTTCCAGGTATGAACAGCCTTAAAACCAAGCCTTTTTGTCACCTGTTTTGCGCCAAGAGAAAAGCTTGTATTAAGTTGTGTTTGTGTTTGAATCCAGGTGGTGGTGCTTACTAACTCCAACCTAGATGAGCAGAAGCATTTGGGAGACTTGTGCCACAGCAAAGGAGTCAAGCTGGTTGTTGCAGACACACGTGGTCTGTTTGGGTAAGATTGACATGCAATTTAGGGGTCACTCCCAAGTGAACAACCTGACCTTAATCTTTCAACGTATGAACACTCGATTTTTATTTTGCAGTCAACTTTTCTGTGACTTTGGAGAGGACATGATAGTGTACGACACTAACGGAGAGCAGCCACTGAGTGCAATGATTTCCATGATCACCAAGGTTTGTTTACTTGTAACATTTAGATAAGTTCTCAATGTTTAAAATATACTGAAATGCATTGTTGTTTTCTCTCCCTTTCAGGACAATCCAGGTGTGGTAACTTGTCTTGACGAGGCTCGCCATGGCTTTGAAAGTGGAGATTATGTGACCTTCACTGAGATTCAGGGCATGACGGATCTAAATGGCTGTCAGCCCGTGGAGATTAAAGTTCTCGGTGAGAGTTTTTAATGGTCATTTATAGTGATGTCTGTTTGACTTTTCCAAAGTTGACCAGGTTTGCTTTTCTCCTAGGTCCGTACACTTTCAGTATCTGCGACACAACCGGCTTTTCAGATTATGTCAGAGGAGGAATCGTCTCTCAAGTTAAGATGCCCAAGAAGATCAGTTTTGTAAGTTATTTCCCCTTAAATAATGATTTAAAAGGAAAACTATGTAAAGATATTTTACGTCCCTTGGTTGTCTTGTTTTATTATGCCAAGTGATCAACAGAACTTCTTAAAGCAGAATTCTGCAGCTACTATCCTTCCCCCACTGGAAAATCATAAGTGAAGCTTGTATCACTAATATTCACTTCCTTCCCACACAGAAATCCTTGTCGTCCTCCATGGCAGAACCAGAGTTCATTTTGACAGATTTTGCCAAGTTCGATCGTCCCGGACAACTACACATAGGCTTTCAGGCCATCCATGCTTTCAAGCAGAAGCACAATCGCCTCCCCAGACCTTGGAGCCAGGTGTGCATCATTTTCCTGTTAGACCTGTTTGTTAGTGTTTTCTACTTGAACGTTATGTTCGTACTTGCCCTTATTCTTAGTCTAAAGGCTTGAATCTTAATTACTAAGCCTAAAATTAAATTTATTAATCTCATTCAAAGACATAATAACCAGGCTAATTTGATCTCAAATGTAGACAGTCTGAATCAAATATCTAAATAGGGCAGATTTACACATAAAATGACGTAGCAAAGCAAAACATGTTTTAGGCAACTTATGCTGAGTTTTGTGTTTTCTCCAGGCTGATGGTGAGGACCTGTTGACTCTGGCCAAAGAGCTGAACTCTGCCCAGACAGAGTCAGCCAAAGTGGAGCAGCTGGATGAGGCTCTTATCAAAAAGATGTCTTATCTTGCTGCTGGTGATCTTTCCCCCATCAATGCCTTCATTGGTGGAGTGGCTGCACAGGAAGTGATGAAGGTCAGTGGAATGTCTCATGTAAACTGAAAATGTTTGTCTGAAGTGTTTGATGTTTTTTTTTTTTTCTTTTTAAGATTAACAGTTGACTGTTTTTGAGCTAATATAAACGTTTGGATTTATTTATTTATTTTCTCTCATCAGGCATCCACAGGGAAATTTACGCCTGTAATGCAGTGGCTGTACTTTGATGCGCTGGAGTGCCTTTCTGAAGGAGAAGAGGTTATGCTCACAGAGGAGGAGTGCAGCCCGGTAGGTTTCCAGAGCAGGTCAAACACAAATGTCATCTTTGTAGAACAAAAACATCTGAATAAATAATATTCTTTTGTGCATCTCGCAGAGGAATTGTCGTTACGACGGGCAGATTGCAGTGTTCGGCAGTAAACTGCAGAAAATCCTTGCAGACCAGCGCTACTTCCTGGTGAGTAAATGAGTGACGGAACTCCTAACTTCTTCTTTCCAAATCATCATGTTTTTAAGAGGCCTAGAATTTAAATCTGTTCACATTTTAGTTTATATATCCTTAAAAGGATTGCATAGAATGATTAGAAATAACTAATGGCGTTAAAAAATGACAAATCTAGCAGATTGTTTTTCTGTGCTGTTAAAAACCAGCATTTAATCGGCAACAATTTAACATGTTTTGATTGTTTTTACAAAGTGTAATTGTTCACATTATTGTCTCTAAAAATATTGGTACCAAACATTGTCAACAATTTCTGCCTTAACTGTTACTTTGTCAAAAGTAACAGTCTTGCATGTGGGAAGTGTTCTTTTTAAAACCAGATCCAGTTCTCCAGCTTCATTCCACGCATAACATGAAATCCTTCCAGGTTGGAGCCGGAGCCATCGGCTGCGAATTGTTGAAAAACTTTGCCATGATTGGTCTGGCCAGTGAGGAGGGCGAGGTTATCGTGACTGACATGGACACCATAGAGAAATCCAACCTCAACAGACAGTTCCTCTTCAGACCCTCTGATGTCACGGTCAGTCTCATCCGCTTTGATTATTGGACGAAACAAACACATGTTGTACATTTGTCTTGGATATACTTTTGAATAGTGCTTGAGTGAAGTTCTGTATGATAAAGAGGAGTTAGAAGTACTGTGCAGGTGTTTCCGCTGCTTTATACCAATCTTGTGTTTTTTTTTTGCTGTTTAAAAGCATTGATTTATTATTAGAATAGGACACTCTTTTTGAAAATCATGGCCTCCTCCACTTACTCAAAAATCATCGTTACAGAAAATGAAGAGTGACACAGCTGCTGCTGCAGTGAAGCAGATGAACCCCTCCTTCAAGATCACAGCTCATCAGAACAGAGTTGGTCCGGAGACGGAGAGGGTCTACGATGACGACTTCTTCGAAAGTCTAAATGGGGTCGCAAATGCGCTGGACAATGTTGATGCACGTAAGTTGGTGACATTTAAATGTTAGGTGGCGAGTTTGAACATCCTGGTGAGAAAATCTAATTGAGCCTTAAAGTTTTCTGCCCATTAAGCTGTCTTCCCAATGCTTAGGTATGTACATGGATCGGCGCTGTGTTTACTATCGGAAACCCCTGCTGGAGTCGGGTACTTTGGGCACAAAAGGCAACATCCAGGTCGTGATCCCCTTTGTCACAGAGTCGTACAGCTCCAGCCAAGACCCGCCTGAGAAGTCCATCCCCATCTGTACCCTGAAGAACTTTCCAAATGCGATTGAACACACACTGCAGGTATGTACACCTACTAATGCGCTCAGGTTGGACAGAAACACAATGGTGCTGTTGCTGTTTAACAAGATATTTTCCAGTTTTAATGGATGTGACAGTATTGCCTTTGTTTTGCTGATAGATTGCTGCTGTGCATCAACGTGACTTAATGTGTTAATGCTTTAATTTTAGGCCTTAAATGTGTCCAGATCTTGCATCATCTTGTATTTATCAATTTCTGTAACGTGAAAAAAATAAGATTTTTGATTCACATGCCAGAGATAAAGTTACCTTTTAACTTCCGTATCCAAGTTCCTGAGTAAATGGAGTATAAATGTTTTTGTTGAATTTAATTTACAACTCTTAAATCTTAAATTGAACACACTGAAACTTGAGGAAAAGTCTAGATTGCTTTTGTTTCTCGTAGCAAAACGCAGTCCACTTCCAATTTTATGCCAAATGTTTTCACCTGTGACCTTAAAAATCGGCGTTACTATTTTGCTTTTTGTTGAGTTCAGTCTGCCGAGACGTCACAAACCTTGCGGTGGGAAAGTAGCCCACTCTTTGCCTCTGGTTGAATTCAGACTGGCGTTCTCCTGTGTACTGAAGGCTCTGTCAGTTCAGCTCACTGCTCCAAGGATTACACAAATGTTTCCTGGCTAACTTTGCCACAATAGGGAAACTCACTGTAGCACTTAAACAACCGATGCTCTGTATCCAGCGATTAGTCACATACACTCTTGGTACTCTGACTCACCCCTTTCAGTTAACTTGAAAGGGGTGAAGCGGTTTGGGTGAAGTAACAAGGGCAGTGGCTTTTCCAGGTTTGTGTTTTTACCCAGTTCCAGTGTCATGGCAAACCAAAACAGTCCTCAATGCAGATAAATCTGATTTATCTGATACACCAGGCAAAATATTGCCTGTTTTTTGTGTTTTTTTTCTATTCCTCTTATAATTCTACATCCCCATACTGTTATAAGTTTGCTGGTTGCCAGTTAAACCATTTTGTTGCTACAGTGTAACTAATTGTATTATTGCTAAATTTTCTGCCACAGTGTTCACATTTAAAATAAGCAACATGTATGACAGCCGTTCTTTCAGATGTTCTGTGATATTCGGGGATGGGTCATTTGATAACTTTTTGGGAAGAAAGGTAACCCTGGTTACCGGTTACTATCCTACGACTGCTTATTTGGAAAACTACAAATAAGAAGTCATGGTAATAGGTTTTTTTATTTATTTAGTAATGTACAGCAGAACAAATATGTCTTAATTTTGCTTTAATTTAGAATATTTATTTTTTCGAAATCAAGATTTTTGGGAAATGAATCTGTCAAAGCCGTAAGTTGTATTGGTTGCTTTGGAATCAAATGCAAAATCTGCAGTATTTACCACTGAACCTCATTTTATCTACGTACACATTAAAATATATTTTATTGCAAAACTATTACTGTGTATATTTGACATTTTGCTTTGAACCAACTTCAACTATTTCAGCATTTTAAACTAAAATTGTTCTTCTGTTGGATCTGTACGGTAATTATCTGGACCATATAATTTGAGTCTTGTCTTAAACCTGTCAGTCCAACATGTCAACCTTGAGGCAAATGTTCACTTTCTGCCTGAATTTTCCTCACCCTCCAACAGCTGCAATGACTGTGAGGTAGTTGGTGTTCACAGTCGGTGGTCATGGTCTTATTTAAAAGTACATGCTGCTGTACTTTCACACATTTAAAAAAAAACTGCACACTTGTTTTATTGAACTCCGTTTATTTCTGATCTTTCTGCTACTAGTGGGCCCGAGACGAGTTTGAGGGGCTCTTCAAACAGGCACCAGAAAATGCCATGCAGTACCTCACGTGAGTCGCACACACTTCCGACGTCGGCAAATGTCGAGGCTAAACGATCAAACCGTAAGCAGTGCTTGACATGTTTTCTGATCTCTCCAATCTCGTAGAGATTCTAAGTTCATGGAGCGAACTCTGAAGCTTCCAGGAGCTCAGCCTGTGGAGGTGCTGGATGCCGTGTACAAGAGTGTTGTTACAGACTGTCCACACAGCTGGGCTGACTGCGTGGCCTGGGCTCGCAATCACTGGCAGTGCCAGTACAGCAACAACATCCGTCAGCTATTGCACAACTTCCCCCCAGATCAGGTAAAAACAAGTCTTGTCTCCACTGAATTTAAATTTAAAAAAAAAAACCTATTGCTTACACAACATGGTGGAAGTTGCACATCAGTCTACTACTGTAACACAACGGTTCACATATTGTATTCGTTAACTGATTATACTCTGGTACTGAGTTTTAATTGGCTTTGGATTAGTTTCTGACATATTTTATCTCTTGAATGTCATGACAGAATGACACTTTAGCTTAGTGGAGTTTTTTCTGTTGTCAGAATGTCATTTTTGTATTGATACGTCTTCAAAAATGTGGCCATTGTGGTACATTTCCAGTATTCTTACTCTCGTCACAAAGTGAAACAAATCACAAATTATTCATTAGCCGGTGTGAAATACTTAAAGACTTTATTTCTTGTAATTTTGATAACTGTGGCTTATGGATGATGATAAAAGCAAATCTCAGAAAACTAGAATTTCTCGTAAGATTTCCAAAACAGATTTCCTGTTCTCATTTCTACGTCCTCATTATTTGGTCGGGCCTCCGTTTGCATGATTTACTGCATCAGTGCAGTGAGGCACGGAGGCGATCGGTCTGTGGTTCTGCTGAATTGTTCAAGAAGCCCAGATTGTTTTGATAGCGGCTTTCGTGTCATCTTTGTTTTTGCTTCTCGTGTCCCTTGACGTCAGGTCAATCCTCTAAAGGTTATTGCTGTGGCTTTTGTAGTTTCTTCTGATATACTTTTTTCCTTCCATTTTGTGATTATATTTGTGCACCTCTCTGGGTGAGCCGCCAGATTCTTTAGTAATGACCTGTTGTAGTTTACCCTCCTCTCCGATTCTGTTGACGGCAGTCTGCCCAGTGACTGTCGCCTTGACCATTTAGAGCAGGGGTCCCAAAATGTTTTCCTGTGAGGGCCACATAACTTTTCCCTTCCCTGGTGGGGGGCCGGCATCGGTTTGTAACAGAAAAAGTGTGACAATTGCAGGAATGCCTAAATGTAAAAATGTATTGTTTTCCAGAAAGCACAATCAAATAACCCTCTCTGGGTTCTACACAGGACAAATCCAGGAAATAACACTATTTATTAAATAAATACCGTATTTTCTGGACTATAAGGTGCAGATATCTCTGCTGCTCCAGGTTTTCCACAACAATGCAGCAGCAGAGGAGGGGTGGACAGCCAACATTTGAGTCATAACAGGTCAATTGAATATCACATTTATTACCGTTGAAAAAGAAAAAGTTGCCAAGTTTAGATTTAACTGAACTGATTAAGGTAGTTTATGAACGGTAACTGTAACAGTAAAAGTGCTGATCCTTCATGTCTGCTACTAGCATGTGCTAAATGAAAATAGGCGTTTTCTTCTTTAGATTTCAACGACAGCTTGCATTCATTATTGTTGCACTACTGCCATCTACTGGATCCTAATATCTATACCTCAAATTCTTATAATGATCCCAGTATTATTTAAAAAAAACTGAAAAATCTTCTTTTTCCTCTCAATGCTATTTAACTGATCAACAACATTCTCATATTTCAATTCCCTATTAAAACCTAATTCTGTTTTGATGGGCGTTTTTTCCTTTTATTTCCAATTTTGACTTCCAATGATTCACTTCCTGCTAAAGAGCCCCCTGGTGGTTGAAAAAAATCCATATATAAGGCACATGGTTCAAAGCTTAGGAAAAAAGTTGCATCCAGAAAATACTGTATATGAAAAAAATCTAAATACTGTCTGGTATTGCTCAGGGGGCCGGACCAAACGTGGAGGCGGGCCGTAGTTTGGGGGCCACTGATTTAGAGGCTCAGGAAACCTTTGCAGGTGTTTTGTGTTAATTCGCTGATTAGGGTGCGACTCCATGAGTTTCCAGTGTTTTGACTTTTTCACAATGCTCCCAATATTTTCTGAGACAGAATTTCAGGTTTTTCTCATTCACAAGCCAGAGCCATCAAACTTGCAATAAATACTTGAATTTGTATAATAAAGTTTAACTTTCTGAAATAAGTGACAAAAATATTGAACTTTTCCACAATATAATATTTCATACAGATGTATCTGTAAATGAGTATTCTGTTTGTATTCATTCTGCTCCTCCTGTGTCTCAGCTCACCAGCTCAGGCGCCCCCTTCTGGTCTGGTCCAAAGAGATGTCCTCACCCCTTAGATTTCAGCACGAGCAATGTAAGGAGGATTTTCAGGATCTCTGCTTTTTAGATTATGAGATTTTAATTTTTCTTTGTGACGAAGGTACTAATTTGTTTTTTTTTTTTTTTTTTTTAAAGGACCTCCACGTGGATTATGTATTGGCAGGTGCAAACCTGTTCGCCCAGACGTATGGCCTGCCAGGCAGCACTGACCGAGCAGGTGTGGTCAAGATCTTGCAGGACGTCAAAGTGCCAACTTTTACCCCTCGCTCCGGGGTTAAAATCCACGTCTCTGATCAGGAGCTGCAAAATAGCAATTCCTCTGTTGGTAAGATGCGCAAACTTGATTTTAAGCTAATGTAGCTTCAAATAAAATGTTTTTTTGTTGGTTTTTTTTAACAATAATTTAAAGACATGTCATGCATCTCTGGATGCTTTTGGAGTTCTGAGTGAAATCTCTTGACACACAGATGACTCCAAACTGGAAGAACTCAAGTCTCAGCTGCCTACGCCGGAGTCGTTCCAGTTCAAACTCAGCCCCATCGACTTTGAAAAGGTACTTGTATATTATGGGATCATTTTAATAGGAGAAGCTATGAGACATAAGGGAAATGCTCTTTTAAAATATGGAAATTAGAATGGTTTATTGGTGGCTGTGACAGATGGGGTGCACAAGTCGTTTAAAGATGTAGTCTATGGAAATTTTGACAAATAAGATGAGTTAGTTTGTTTTCTGGAATACTACAGAAAGTGTCCAGTTTTTATCTCGGTTCTATTAACTGAAAGGTTGTAAAGTGAAAAAACATGTCATTGTTGGGATTGCAGAGCACAACTAGTTTTAATGAATATGAACCACTAAACCGGTCACAACGACAAACTTTACTGGAGGATAAATTGTCCAATAAATTATTCTGATGAACCATAATGTTTTTGTGACAATTTAAGTAATGTATTGATAATGGTTCAATAATGCAAGTTCGCCTCTCAAACACAACCTTAAATTTTGTAAATGATGCTCCTCACTGGAATTGGTGGAGATTTTAAATATCCAAAACAAAATAACCATAAACTATAAATACAAAGTAAGTAGGCAAACACAACAGAAACCTTAAATGATTATGAAGTCTGTGTAAACAAAATCACCCTTCAAAAAATAAGATGGAAATTGTTTAGATAATTTTAAGTTATCACGGGACTAATTATTGTGACAGGCTTACAAATCGGTGCCACTTACCTTCTATAAACAGATTTGTTACAGTTTTTGACTCTGTCCACAGGATGATGATGCAAACTTTCACATGGATTTCATCGTGGCAGCCTCCAATCTGAGAGCAGAGAACTACGACATTCCACCTGCTGACAGGCACAAGGTGGGAAACATTGGTCCTTGGATTATTGTTGTTTTGATTGCCTTCTCGTCTCTTAGATTAAAATATACTGTCTTGTGTTGGTGATGGATCAGTGTTTCACACTTTTGTCAACTGTTTTCTTTCGCGGGTTAGTTACAAATTCTGGGGTCTCTGTGTAATTGTACAAGATTTCCCTCTTTTTTTTATGTGTACATTTGTTTCTGTCCAATCTAGAGCAAACTGATTGCTGGCAAGATCATTCCTGCTATCGCCACGACTACAGCTGCAGTGGTCGGCTTGGTGTGCTTGGAGCTCTTCAAGATCATCCAAGGGCATAAAAAACTGGATTCGTTCAAAAATGGCTTCATGAACTTAGCCCTACCTTTCTTCGCCTTCTCTGAGCCCATCGCCGCTCCCAGACACAAGGTAAGCGCGTGTGTATTCTGTCCGAGTCTCAACACACACAAAACGCATTGTAAGCCTAGCGATTACCTGCCATCGCACTGTGAAGCTCCGATGATGATCCAGCCATGCTAATACTGATACATCAGGCAGCCTGCTTGGATGTAAGTGAGTTCAACTTACCTTCTCACGCTGACAGTATCAGTGTGTGCTGAGGAGAAATGTTTCTTTATCCGGACAAACCTGCTCACACACTGCAGGTAGAGATGCATGCAGCAGATAACAGGCACAGCTTTGACTCTCGCTGGTTCGTTTGCAGTACTACGAGATCGACTGGACCCTCTGGGATCGCTTCGAGGTCAAAGGGCTGCAGTCCAACGGGGAAGAAATGACACTCCGACAATTCCTTGACTACTTTAAAGTAGGTCCAGCTCCTTTTCTCCATGTTGGTTTTTGTTGCCTATAATTAAGCCCTGATTTTTTTTTTTTTTTCCCCATTTTGTTTGTCAGAATGAGCATAAGTTGGAGATCACCATGCTATCTCAGGGAGTGTCCATGCTGTATTCATTTTTCATGCCTGCTGCCAAACTTAAAGAGAGACTGGACCTACCGTGAGTATATACTTTGAGTGTACAAATACAGTAACAAGTAAAAGTACTTAACACAGTGACAATCTTATTTTAAGGGTTGTTCTGCTTCGGAACGCTACATAAGACGATTGGTCTAGGATGTCTAATACTAAAATGTTGTGGTTTGCACAATCATAAGGATAATACCAACCTTAGGGTTAAAATAGAGTAGAAATTCACTTGTTGCAGCAGCACAGTAACAAAATACACCATAATAATGGTTGTTCAGAGTGCTGTGCACATAGTAGTGCATTGATATTTAGTAGCGGTTTTCTTCTTAATTTATTGGCTCAGTCTTGTTTCTGCTCTGTGTTTTGCAGAATGACTGAAATTGTGACTAAGGTGTCCAAAAAGAAGCTGGGCAAACACGTGAAGGCCCTGGTGTTTGAGCTGTGCTGTAACGACCTGACTGATGAAGACGTGGAAGTGCCCTATGTCAGATACACCATCCGCTGAGCTCCACACTGAGCCCACCCACCACAGGGAGGGAGATGCGGGGGGGAGGGGAGCAAAAAGGGGACGATTCTGAAGTGGGTAGCTTGATCCAAGTCTACTCTACTGGATCAATAAGTTGTTTTTTTTTCAGTTTTCTCTTTGTTTTCTTTTTTGTGGGCCTGGGGTTTTTGCGTAAACCTGTGCCTGACTGTACATAGCCCCAGTAAGCTGACTAAAGGAGACCAGTAAGGGTTGGGGATCCAGTTGCCGCTCTATGTGGGGGACAAGGGTGTAATTGAAGGAAGGGAGCATGTATGTATTCTGGACATCCTGATGCTCCTCAGTTGTACCTCTACAGATCAATAAGCCCCACATGAGTCCCTGCATAAACGAACATCCTCACAGTAACTGAGGGTCATTTTAATCCAACCTAGCTACCTTCCTTCCACTCTACTCGCTCTCTTTAGTCATCGAAACCCTCGTCTCGTCTTACCTTGTACACATCACAAGTTAAATTTCAAAGTACCTTTTTTTTTCCTATGATTTCCATTTCATTAATTAAAACCAAGCTACCCGACAAAACAAAGAACGACCATGTAGATATTTTCTGACTGGAAACCCAATGGTATCACACTGGCAGAATGCTCTTCCCAGTCTGAGGCACCCCTACCTCCCTCGCCACAGCACTCTCTGACGGGCTCTTGCACATGACATATTTTTTTTTTTCCCCTTTATTTCTCATTATTTCTTGTGTTTTTGTTGTATTTTATTTTGGGGGAGGGGGATATTAAGAAAAAAAAAAAGATTTGGCACACATCCGGTAGTTCATAATACTTGTTTCTATTTTGTTAACTCCAAATGATAAAAACCGAAATAAGAGCAAGGCAATGAGATGTATCTTGATATGGGAGCACTTAGTGTGATAGTGAATAAACATGTAAAACATGCATTAGAGTGAGTGGTTTTCATTTTTGTGTGACCAAATTGTGCTTTTGTGTGTTGTTGGTGCTTGAGGATTTTGAAGCACATGAGTGTCACGGATTCAGATTCATGTGTTTTCCTGTCTGACCTGGTTTGGGGTGATCAGGTTTCATTACAGAGCAGCATTTATGGGAAACTCTTGCCTCCATCAGCTTATCACCGACCTCTAAATTCAGAGGAAAATCCCAAACAGACTCGAGTTTTATCAAATTTAAAACAACCATTCTTTCATTTTTTTTCTTTTCCTATATGTAAATAAACTAGTCAATTTGGAGCAGGAAAAAAAGTGAGCCAAAAGGGGAAGTGAGATTAAATAAGTTTCTAAAGTAGTATTTTAGTCTACCGCAGAGCAGCTTTTAAATAAAATCTAGAACAGCCCAACGCTCAGGTTGCACCGAGAGGTTTTAACGTGAAGCTCTGAACGCTCCTCCCTGAGAAGAGCGGATACGTGATTATGCGCAACTGTAAAGGATGTGGTCTGCTGCGAGATGAGGAAGAAGGTGAGGAGGAAGGAGGACGCCGAACTTTAAACCAGCTCGACGCAAACTGCTTGGTGGCTGGCCCAACGCAGGAGACTGTCGCAGGCTGGGCTATTTCTCACTTTGAGAGCGGAGACGTTACTTTCTGTGAAGATGCATTGAGAGAAGGAAGAAGATGGAAGTGGAGGAGACTGGTGAAATTAGGACTTCCTGGTATGGTAGTTTTAGAAATGCACTGTTCTGACTTTGCTTTTGTTGTTTTTTTGTTTTAAATGTGTTAGTGAGGAGACTGATCATCAGATTTGTTGGAGGATTTAAAAGAAAAAGCTATCTTTTTCTTGTTTTTGAACAATGACTAAAGTTATGCTTCATGTTTCCGTTCACCACACCGACAACTTGAAATCCCTCCAGGTCATAATGCAATGGTGCATAACCTGCAGCTGAGATTCTGTAAAGCAATAAGCACTGTGTTTAGAGTACATTTAAATCCATCTGAATGATTTGTGAATAAGATTTTTTTTTACCCCTCTTTTTAGGTCAGGGTCAGGAGACACTCGCTCTGTCCTCTGTGACCATGCTGGGGTAAGCAACCCTATCCCCTCAATGAAGCATGCATTTATCACCCAAAGTCTGAAATGCGGTGCATTAATTTTCTGCAAAATGTCTGCCATTAGAAGAAGCGAAAACAAGACCTGATTCCTGAACCAGTCATCAGAATCATGGAGGTGAGTAATAATCTGAACTGCTGCGCACTGTCATATCTCTTGCTTTTCTCAGTAACTGGCGGAAGCCTGTCAACCTTACCTTTGTGACCACAATGCTGAGTGCAGAACTGACAAAAGAGGTGAACATTATGTGAGACGCTGATTTTAAGGGTAGTTTCTTGGGTTTTTTCCCCTCATAAGTTCTTGTATTGAGTCTACTGGGATTTCAGAAAGTTGCTGGTGTGCTTGCTTTCATTTAATAAATGTCATGTACTTGCATTTTGTTTTTGTTTCAACTTCAATTTAATTATTGCCACAATAAATTTGCAGCGGCTGTGGTTAGTGGGGTAAAAAGAGAAAAAAAAGGCAGACATGTTGTGCTTCACTATAGAGGCACAGTTTCAACTTTCTTCCTCTTTGAAAACCTTGCACAGGAAACGAGAGATGTGCACCATGCAACATCTCAGCGCTTTTTAACGTCTTTCTTTCATGTCGCCTTCACCTCTATATTTTTTTTCTGGCCATCAGGATGAGGAGGAAGAGGAAGAAGGGGAAATTATGTCTGATCACAAGGATTCAGAGGTTTGATTGAAGTTGTTTTTCTTCTCTTTTTGAATTGTTTCTTGATTAACCGTATAAGCTTTTTCCATTTTTTTGTGTATTTTGTCCAAGGCTCTTAACTTCTGGCATTGATCTGTTTCAGGAGCCCAGTAACAAAAAGGTCAAACCTGTGACAAAGTCCAACAGCCTGACAGGTGTCATAACACCAGTCAAGACTGCTGCTCTTAAACGCATCGGGCAGTCTATTTCGGTAACACACACACACACACACACACACACACGTCCCCGGGTATATTTTTGTACCTCGTAATGACCTTAATGCGATTTTTGCATTCATTTACACCTGATGATGTCCTCTCTCTTCGCAGCGCTCCATCAGCTTTCGCACTGATGCCCGACCTTTGCCCCCGGGACCCCTGCGCCCTCGCTCCAAAGCCTCGTCGTTTCCACGTAGGCGCAACAGCCAGTGTTGGAGTGACACTGTGGAGAGTCATGACCTGACTGCAAAAGAGATCAAACGCCAAGAGGTGTGGATTTTATGATTTTTTTATTGCAAAATTGTTATTTAATTTTATTTTTTTGTCATCATTGAGATGTTTTTTTTTCTACTCGGGGAGGCGGGGTTTCTGTGGACGGGCTGTGAGGCTGCGGTCACAGTGTGGGTGGGATGACTAGCTTGCACTGTTTCTCCGAAGCTGCCCTGCACGGGTATTAGGAAAGAGGATGTGAGCTGGCACTAAGCGCCTCAACTTCCGTTATTAAACAATCAGCTGTGAGAGCTCATGCAGGGTTTCCGCTTAGTTTTACATCCCATGCAGCATTGTGCGGAAATTGTCTTTATTTCCACTGACACGTCTAAAGCTGCCGTGTGCAACGTTCTTGTCCTCTGCAGGTGATCTACGAGCTGACGCAGGGAGAGAGGCAACTCATAGAAGACCTCAGTTTGGTCAAGAAGGTACTTGATGGCACGGAACACAGTGCAGGGAATAAATCTACACTTGCTGGCTTTTCCTCACTTTCAGAGCGTTCCTATGCTTTCAGGTGTACTACGAGCCCATGTTGAAGTTGGATATATTGACAGAAAGTGAGCTCGGACAAATCTTTGGGACTTTAGACTCCCTGATTCCACTGCATGAGGGTAAACGATATGAACTCTTTGCCTACTTGTAGCTTAATCTCAGTGACTAATAATATTTCAGAACGCATCATTTCCTGATCATCTACACACAGTAAAAGTTGTTGGTTCCAAGTAAATAAGAGACAGGAAATGTGCTCCTTTTAGTCCACGACTTCTGTATAATACTGATGTATGTATTGATTTTTTTTTTTAATTTGGCCGTTAGCAGTTATCCAGTTATCTGGTCTGGCAGTTAACATTTTCCTTTTTGGCCTTCAGGATGTTTTTTTTGTTTGTTTTTTTTGTTTTAAGTTGTGTGTCCTTTTAGTTTGAACGTGTTTTTTTTTGTGTGTCTATTTCACACCAGATCTTTTGGCTCGTCTTGAGCGACTGAGGGGCTCAGAGAAGACGGTGGGAGAAGTGGGGCCGACTCTGCTGAACTGGGTGAGTGTTTTCACGGCAACCCACTGCTGGGGGCACAACAGCCGGCGTTCTTTTTTTCTCGCTTCACACTTCGTCTCGTTCCGCCTGCAGTTCCCCTGCCTGGAAGCCTACGTCACATACTGCTGCAACCAGGTGGGAGCCAAAGCTCTGCTGGACCAGAAGAAGCAGGAGAAAAGAGTCGAGCATTTCCTGCGCCTGTGTCAGGAGTCTTCGTTTAGTAGGAAATTGGACTTGTGGAACTTTCTGGACCTTCCCAGAAGCCGCCTGGTCAAATACCCACTGCTGTTGAAGGAGATACAGAAGTGCACGCCTCCAGACCACCCAGACGAGGACACGCTGCCTGATGCTGTGAGTTGCTGTGACCTCTGGCCTTAGAGTGCTGAACTGAGCGGATTTATAAAATCTGGAATGCTGCCTTGAGATCTGATGTAGTCCCCAAAACAAGCACTTACTTTGTTTTTTGAGGGGGTTTTTTAAACCTGTGTTAGTTTTTACATTTATTTTTCTATCCCAAAGCAGTTACAGCATTTGAATTAAAAAAGCGGAGGGGTGGGAAGACATTTGGGTGGAAAAGATGTTTAAACTTGTCCTCATCTGGCCCTGTTGCTGATTTTTTTGTGAAGTAGTCCAATTAAGAATTACAGGGATGTATGTATTTATGATTTATTTGTTATTGAGAGAGCATATTAATGAATTGCATTTCTATCAAGAACAAACAAAAAAAAAGAAGAATGCAGAGGAAGTTATCTTATCTAATCTCTTCTAACCATTCTCACTTCTGTTATGTATGAGTCAGGAAGAGCTGTAGGTTTTCTGGTTATCAGCAGTATTTAAAAAGATGATCAACTTAATGGTTAAAATATAACATTATAAGCCGCTAATTTAATTAAGAATAACCCTGTGTGGCCTCATTTGAGATTTGAATGTAAAATCTTAGTGAGTCTATCAGTACATGAAATTAATTTTAAAAAAAGACAGAAACTTGGGATATAAACAACACTATGTTATTTACCCAAATTATATCCTTCCTCCTTTTAGGGTTTTTCCTACTTTTTGCCGTAAAATAATCACAAATGTACCTGACGAGAAACTTTGCTGATGACACAAAAGGCCCCAGCAAAACATTTACTCTGTGCTTTGTCGACCACAGCTGGAGCTGATTCAGAGCATCGTGGCCGAGGTGAACAAGAAGACCGGCGAGGCCGAGTGTCAGTTCTACCGGCGGGGGCTGATCTACCTCGAAGAGAGCCAGAGAATACCTGAGATCCACGAGTCTCGCTTCCTCTACTGCCACGGAGAGCTCAAGACCAACAAGGGGCAGGTGCGTGCAGCGTCCCGGATGCTAGTTCACACCAAGGCGCCTTTATTTCTAAGTCGTAATGTCTATTCCCAACCGCTTCGTTTCTTCCGTGCAACAGAAGCTGCATGTATTCCTGTTTGAACTGGCGTTGGTGCTGACCAGACCGGGGGACGACAGAGACATTAGAGGACAAATGTTTAACGTGTACCGGCAGCCTCTGCCCAACACGTTGATCAATTTAGAGGAGATACCAGACAGTGAGGCCGGAGGGGGAGGAACCTTCAGAGGAGCGTTCACCGGAGGAAACGACAAAGGTCTTTTGCTCTTTTTAATATTGGATTAGAAATAAAATTACAGTTTTTTTAGTTGTGATCATGGCAGTAATCAAATAAACAAATTATAAAAAATTGTGGAATCTCACAATCTTGGGAAACTATTCTGAATACGCCAATTTAGTTCTGAGCATAAATATGTATATTTTTATCTTTTTTCCCTGAATCAAAACTTCTTTGTTTAAAATTTCCTTTTCATAAAAATGGTAATTAAAATACCATGAAGGTTACAAAGCTGTTGGTATTTCATGTTTATGAAATAATTAAAACATAAAAAAATACACATCAGATAATCAGAATTTAACACAGATTTTCAGTTGCTAATTAATTTTAAAAAAAATTATTTGAAGCAGGGTTTTGAAAACAAAAAGACAAGCAATCAGTAGGACAGAGAAAACATGTGCATACATAACTGAGATGAAAATATTTTGTTTACCACTAGAAGAGGTGACACTTATTTATCTCAATTTAATTGAACTTACAAACTCAAAAATTATCAAAAATTTGTAATTAAAAACATGTTGTAATATTCAAGTGCCTACTTTTTTATATTAAAAAAAGAAGAATCACAGGCTGTAAGCAGACCTTAATGTGAGAGTAGTTCCAGTCCTTTTGTTAGTTGAACTGAAACCTACAACTGTTTTCACTCAATTTCCTTCCTTCCTCTTTCCGTCGCCTTCTAGTTAAGAACTGCTTCCGTGTGAGCAGCAGGGGGCGCTCCAAAGTCAACCCTTACTGCTTGCAGGCCAACGACTCGTTCAGCAAGCAGCAGTGGATCACCTGCCTGCGCCAGGCCATCGTCCAGTCACGGGACCGGACCGCTCACACCAGCCAGTCGCCGCTCTCACTCTCCCCTGACCCCGCGCTGTGTCACATAGCGGATCTCAGCCTCAGCTCGGACTCGGACATGGCAGACCACACTTGTCGCTGACCCGTGGACAGTTCAACCGTTTGCCCTTCTGGAGGGCAGAAAGGGAGAGCGAAAGAAGCCGGACGGACTATTTTATGAACAGTTTTAATTAAAAGACTTGAGAGAATTGCAAAAAAAAAAAAAAAAGTTTCTCCTTATTTGTTTCTTCTCATTTTTGTGATTGTCATAAAGTGTGCTGACTGTGAAAAGTGTTACTGTTACTGAATGTGAATGTTAAATGGCAACAAAATGTTTAACCGGCTGTATTTTAATAAAAACTGACAGTAAAAAAAAAACAAAACCAAAAAAAACTCGCTGAGGTGTTCATGGGTGAACACATTGACACGTCTATGTATAGCCAACACGATCTGCAGTGAAAAGATTAGAGATGATTATCCTCCCTCCCTGTGTCTGTTTTTTCACTCTCTCTTTGGCTCTCGCTCTTTCTTTCTCTCTCTCTCTCTGACACTCGTGGCAGGACAGGGCAGAGAGGTAGACTTTCACTTCTATCCCACAAACACACGGTGAAACCGTAGACGTCCCCTTTATGCATTTTTAACAGCTCAGCAGATGATGGGAACAGTTTGGTTGGGACTCTTTGTTCAAAGATACAGACCGAAGTGATCAGGTGAGTCCAAAGTGCTCTCTCTTTTTATGCACGTTATATTTCTGTAGAAATAACTGTTTGCCGTAGAGGCTATCTTTGTCTGCATAAAACAGTAAGTGGTGCGCATTGATTGGCTGTTGGCTTGATCCGTAACATACTGCTGGATCCTGGTTACGTAACCAAATCGTTTTTAAATGTATTTTAACGCTGGGAATCAGCTGAATTTAGAAATTCTTAGTTTTACTTGTCCAAAAAAAAACAACCGTTTTAGGAATTATTTCACTTCATGTGTTTAATGTAAAATTACATTCTGAAGGATTATCAAAGCAAACTTGAGTTTTTTTTCCCCCCTTTCTGTCTTCCTTTTCAGCTGTAAATGTTACTTTTTGTTCTCAAGGTAAGGCAGGGGGTGAACTCCTCTGTGCTTGGCTCCCTGATAAGAAGGGTCGCACCTCAACATCTCGCTGACCTTTAATCAGACGCGCATCAGGGATAAGATAACCTCGGCACATCTTCGAACGGAGACTGACTGGTAGAACAGGATGCCTGGTTCCAGCGGCGTGAACGTGGAGGGTTCTTGCGGGGCCCTGTGTCGGACCCTGGTTTCTCAGAACGGTCTGCAGAGAGACACAGCAGACATCTCCCAGTCTGTCCTCTACACATCCCTGATGGGCCTGCTGCTGGTCGCTGACAATGAGGTGAGGGGGGAAAAAACCCCGCTGCATTAAACCTTTACATTCTCCTCAAATTGCACTGAACATGTCATTAATGCTAATCAACACACACGTGTTTACGCACCTGTCAGCACTCCTTGCGCTCTCTAATAGGATAAAGCCTCAGACTGACCCCCTTTTTTTAGCCTCGCTTGTTATGCTAATGAGATAAGAAGGCTAAATCTGTCCTGCCAAAGTTACACACAGGTCAACATGGCAGGGTCAACGCATACAGGTAGTCACATAGAGCACAGAACCTGGCATACCAGCAACCACACCACAATAATCTGTCTGCAGCTACAGCACCACTTTAGATTTAGATATAAGCTTCTATCATATCTTCTTATTCGTAGAAAGAGCCGCTCACTGTCGGAAGTGGAAGAGTTGGCCTTAGAAACATTGGGAATACAGTAAGTGTCAAAGAGACGACATACAAATCTCCCGTAAGTTTTGCAGTAATAGGCTCACATTTCTTTTCCTTCTGTTTGGACAACAGTGCTTCCTGAACGCAGTGGTCCAGTGTTTGTCTCACACTTGTGTCCTGCGCAACTATTGTCTTCTGAAGTCTTACAAGCATGAGAAGTTTTCAAAAGAGGAGGCAAAGCTCATGGACAGTGGGTTTCCTCATTTTCTACCTTTTTATGTTCTCCATACATTTTTTTTAAAAAATCAACTTTTTTCCATTGTTCTTTTGGCAGGTTTCTCTCAAGTGCTCTCAGGTCTTTGGGATGTTAGGGAAGGAGACACTGTTGTAAATCCTCGACAGTTTTACAGCGTTTTTAAAGCAGCAGTGCCTTACTTCAGCGGTTACAGGTGAGAAAAACAATTATATTTGATGTTCATAAATCTATCTGAAGGAGTAAAACTTTTTTTTCCAGAAGATTGACAAAATATCACTATGAAAATGAAGAATAAAATTCAATCTAAATTTTATTAGTGTCTGTTCACGGCTGATTCAAAATTCATATCTGACATTTGTTGACTTTCACAAAAATAATACATTTTACACATCAGGATACAAATTTACTATATAGTGATTCAAAATGTGTAGGTTCTATTTAATTAGCTCCTTTCAAGGTTAAAAATCCCAAATTTTTTTGCAGCAAAACAATACAAAAGACAAAGATGTTTCAAGTTAAAAGAAAAGTGGGAAAAACGTAAAGTACCATCAAGTAAAACCAGCTACCCGCATCTCGTCTTTACTGTTGAGTTGATAGATTTAAATAAGAAAAGAGGCTTCAACGTGGACTGCAACAACAAAAGCTTCGTATCTTACCTGTATCTTAAGAGCATAAGGGAAATTCAGCTGCCAGGATTCTGGTGGTGATTTGTAGCTGGAGAATATTAAATATGTATGAGGGCTTGTCAACAAATACACAGTTAAAGTGTCATTATTTACAAAATAATGCAAAGTTGGCGCTTTTAATGGACTTTTAATGCAACTTTTAAAGCAACTTTGCATAAAAATTTGTCATTATTTACTGAATGACACTTCATGACAACAATCATGATCATGGAATAATCCTTAAAAGTTATTAAATGAAAGAAAATGAAAAAAATTGGACCAAGAAGATAGTTCTGTTGAACTCCAGGGTTGACGGTAATTGAACATCATCTGAAGTTTTATTTGGTAACAGAAATCCTAAATGAAAAATGTGCCACAAACCAATTCATAGCTCTGCCAGACACTCCTGCTCAACATCAGCTTTTAGGGCTGTGATTGTTATTTGCGATCCTGCAAATAACGTTTAATATTCACCGCATGTGACTCTTTTATTACGAAAGAATCTCTAGAGTTGTCCTTGAGATTTAAAAAGGTTTCTATGTTTGAATTTAACCCAGTCAGCAAGATGCTCAGGAGTTTCTCAGGTTCCTACTGGACAAGCTGCATACGGAAATAAATCGCAGGCCTTATGTCAAAAGGACTGGGAAGGAACCTCAGCAACAATACGTCAGATTTAGGTATGAACAGAACGAGGCAAATCTGTGCTTGAATCCTGTATCTATCCCACAACTTATGTTTCCTACTTCTGATCTGACGTAGGATTTCAGAAGAGGCGCATGCCATGTGGAAGAAGCATTTGGAGAGAGATGACAGCATAATAGTAGGTGAGGAGGTCAATCTTGTCTTTGTCTTCAACTGGATTCAGAAGCAGAAGCGGACATAAAATTTTGCCGCCCTCTTGACAGATCTTTTCTCGGGTCAGCTGCGGAGTTCACTGCACTGCTCGGTTTGTTCGCACTACTCCAACACGTTCGATGTGTTCTGTGATCTGTCGCTGCCCATCCCTAAAAGGAGCTCTGCAGGGGAGGTCACCCTGCAGGAGTGTCTGGACCTCTTCTCTCAGGAGGAGAAACTTGACAAGGAAAACTCACCGGTAAGAAAAAACATTTCACAGGTTTTGAACTGAACGTAGTTCGGTTTAAACAACCAGATTTACTTGAAACAACAGATCTGGTCATTGTTATTATTATTATAAGAAACATTTTTATGTTGATTTCCGCTTCTTCCAGATGTGCGAGAGATGTAACAGGCGTACGGAGTGCACCAAGCGGCTTTCCATCCAGAGGTTTCCTCAGGTTATTGTAATCCGTATCCGTGGCAACGTCTGGTCTAATAAATTTGAAAAGTGAGGAATTGTATTGGTGTGCATAAAAACACATTGTGCGCTCGTACTTAACAGTCCCCGACAGATTTGAACCGTTTCACAACATCCAGGTGGTCCATCAGTAAAAGCACAGTGTACGTGTCTTTTCCCCTCAAAAACCTGGACCTCGGACCTTACGGACCCGTTGACTGTGGTAACAAAGAGTTTTCATTACCTTACCTATGTACATGTTTCACTTACTAACCATGGGCAGCTGCTTGACCATATGTTTTAAAATCGCCTATGAGAAAAATGGGAGATAAATTGGAGACATTGATGTAAATTGAAACATATGCACCAGAAAAAATTACTTAAAATGTAAAGAAAAAGCCTAATGTTGAAAAACTGATTGCTATTGGAACCATAATCAAATTTTACTTGCGTAATGAGGGAAAGAACTTATTTAGAAAATTAAAACTGATTTTAACTGCATTTAAGTATGAAAGATTACATTTGGTTGTGGTATAAACCTTATTCCATCACGTGCAAATCCAAGAAAATTCTCACAGACAAAACAGTTTTTTTCCTAGTAAGATTATTTTTAACTAAGAATCTGCTGAATTTGGAACATGAGGTCAGAGGATGAAGCGCAAGCGAATCAAGCATCTTTATGCTGAAATCTGCTCAGATTCGGCCAAAGTTGACTGAATTCTGTTCTGCTGTACTGAAGATCGCTTACGCCAAACCTTACCTCAGTCAGATCGCCAAGATTTTTGAAGGTATTTAATTAGATGTTTATAATAGCTAAGTAAGTGACCTGATATTAGCTCTGGTTGTTTGGTTTTGATTGTTGATGACAAGAGTAAGCAAATTATAGAAAATAAGTCAAACTTTTTGCCAAAATTAAGGAATTCTACATTTTTAATGTGCAATTTATTTATTTATTTTTTTCCAAAATTTTGAATATGAATACTTTTGCAGTTAATTTATGCAGAAATAATTGGCTGCTTTTTTTTTTTACAAAAAAATATTTCAGAGACAAGCCTTAGTTCTGAGAAATGCCTGTTTTTCTTTCAACAGGTCCAGTTTTATATGATTTATATGCCATCTGTAACCATGCTGGGACTGTGAATATGGGCCACTACACGGCCTGCTGTCTAGATCAAAGTGGATGGTGCTTCTACAACGACTCCAGGTGAGACTTGAAGAGGTCCTAACATCAGATTATCAGAGGCAGTTTTGTATCAGAATGTCTTCTGTGTAAATCTCGTCTTCCTTCTCAGAGTTTCCCCTCCTTTTTCTCCATGTGCAGCGCGACCTCGATCACGGAGAACCAGCTTCAGACAAATCAAGCCTACGTCCTGTTCTACCAACGCAGCAGCAGCTCAGCCACTGTCAGGAAATAGCCTAGAAGATGCGGCCAATCAGTCACCTCACGTCTGGTGTCCATAGAAACAAATAGAAGCAGCAGCAATTTTAACCCTGACTTCAGCAGCAAAAAAAAAAAAAAAAAAACATCTTGATCTCAGTGTGCCTTCTCTGGAACTAAAAGCACAGGGAGAGAGAAGGCCGCTTGTTGTTAACAGGCTTTAATGTCAGTCGGGCTTGAGAAGCATCTCGGTAGCCATTTCAGTGTCTGCATGGCTACTCAGGGAGGCAAGAGCGTGATGAATATGATGCTCTTATTCATTATGAACGGCTCTTACTCTGCGATTATATGTATGATGAAAGCACTATATACGTGCACATCATCATCAACGACGCTTACTGATATGAGCCCTTACAAACAAATGGAGAAAATATAATAGAAATAGGTCATGACTTTGACATGTACGTAAGAAATAAAATGGCATCTTGATGATTTTTGTAAATAAATTGTTATAAACCTTCAAGTGGTCACACATTTAAATAAAACTTTATGAAAAACGTTTTGTTTTTCTTTTTTTTTTCCCAAGAGATTTTATTGGAGATTTATGGTTTCTGAGGGGGAAAAAAGTAAAGCGGTGGACAGATGGCCTTTACGTCAGCAAGAATATGTAGATGAAGTGTCCGAATGTAAATCTTTACTGACAAAGTTGAAAACATCCATCAAATAAAAAATAAAAACTGAGAGCAAAGACATATATTTTTAGCTTTCTTCCAAATTGATCAAAATCTATTGACAAGTAGAGATAAATGATTTAATTTATCTTGAAAGCCCAGTAAAAAAACTTAAGAATTAGAAAACCAATTCTGGAAACTTAAGTTAAAAGAGACAAGATTAAATAGATAAATTCATCATAAAATTATAATCCGCATTCTTATTTAATTAAGTGTTTTAATAATTTATTTGACAATTTGTTAAATATGCAATTTAACCATTAAATTGCAAACATATATAGCAGATGCAGATAATTAATTCAATGCGTTTTCTATAGTTTCATGGTTCCTGTTCCTGAAGCATCACCATAAAATACATTTTTTGGTCAAATTTCGAGAGACAGGACTGAAACTGATCTGTTGAACTCCACTGGTTTCGCCTCATTCTTTGAAAATCACTGATTGAGTACCAGCTTTTTGCTTCCCTACTCCACAAAACTGGCATTCAATCAATTCTTTGACTTCATCTGGTCTGGATGACAACCTCCTGCTTCTGCCTTGTCTAACTGTAAAATTTCACCAACGAGCTCACAGGAAAGTCAAGTAAAATTGTCTATGAAAGTGGCCATTACGTTCAAAGAATGAAGCTAAACTAGTAGAGTTCAACAGACCCGTGTTGGCTCCACCCCTTGTCGTTGAAGGGTGAGTTTGACACACACAATGATGAAAGTTTCAGCAAGAAGATTCAACGACCACAGGTGCATGATCAGTTATTGTAATGTCATAAACTCTGCAGGAGAGAACGTTTTATGGAGGGCGATGTGCCTTTCTATTACCTTGAACCATTTGACCCATTCTCCTATATTTTTTTCTTTTTCCAACCCAAATGATGGCTGAGTGTGAAAACACACGACTCCCTCTAGATGAGTGGTGTGTGAGATACACTGAGCAGCATGTTTGCAACCAACAGCTTTGCCATACTACATCCAACGTCACTTACATCTCCTCTTTTTCTCATTCCGTTGCTTGACTTGAGCTACAGAAACTCATTTTCATTGCATCTAAATGCCTAAATGTACCTGTGACTAACAATGAATTGCTAACAGGCAATTTATTGTAGATGGACCTGTGACAGGGTTGAGTAAGTGAGACTCAATCCTGTCAGGGCCCATTCCATTCTGGTGAAATCATGCAACAATCTCCATACGCAACTTCCATAGTTAAGTGGTATGCAAATTGCTAAATTCTTAATGAAGTATAAACAAAACCTTTTAATTTTCCATTAGTAGTTTATACATTATGTAATGAAGTAGAAAGCTATTTCAGACACACTGGGTTGTTTCACTGTGAACATTTTGTATGTCAATGCTGTCAGACGGGTAATGAGAGAGCTGCAGTTTACAGAAGGTTCTAAACATTTTGCTATGTGTAAGGTGCGGCATCCTTCTGACAAGTGACACAAGGCGGTGGACTGAGATTTCCAGTCTGTCTGGTAGGACAATTAACTCACTGAGCTCTTCTACCCCTACTTCCTTCAGTTTCACAGATAGTACAAGGCTGGCATGTTAGAATCAGTCAAACTTTGAATTTCAGAGTTAAACGACTTTAGATAGCCTGGCCTCAAGGAAGTGGCTGGTTTGACAAGTCTGCATTTCCCTACTCAACTGGATTGGTAGCATAGCAAGGAAACCTCTGTGGCGTGTGACTACAGCCAGTCAGCTCATTCCGGCTGAAATCTTGTAAAAGCAGCTGTGACAAGTGTCAACCAAGGCAATCTGTTCTGAAAGCGTCAAAAGCAGTGTAAGTTTTCTGTATTTTAATAGCAAGAAAGACTTGTTCTTCATACCTGTAGTGTGGTTTGGTTATGTTTTCCTCTATTGTAATTTAGTTTTGTTTGTGTTTCCCAGAAATGGGCTCTATCAGGAAGAAGTTGGTGATCGTCGGGGATGGTGCTTGTGGGAAGACATGTCTGCTCACGGTTTTCACCAAAGACCATTTTCCTGACGTATATGTGCCTACTGTATTTGAGAACTATGTGGCAGACATTGCAGTGGGTGAGACAAAGGTAAGGGATGATGTCACCTGGCTTAGGGATGAAGTCTGGCTGCTGGCTTAGTTGGTGAGCAAACAGACAAAAACCCATCTTTCTTGGAAGGTGGACCCTAATATTTTGCAATTTCTTTTTGAAGTTTTAAAATTACGATACCTGTCATTACTAATTATGAATGCTATTATCAGTAAATTGCAATGTCTTAAAATTGTATATTTTAGAAAATAAAATATTCCAATGATTTTATTTTCTATTAAAAAAAATGTAATATGTTTTATTCTCCCATTAGACCAAAAAAAAAATTAGCACTTTTTATTGTTTTTAGGTGCTTATTGCTGAGAATAAAATCCAAAGTTTAAAATCCTACTTTCATTTTGTTTTATTTTCAAACTCATGCACTTCACCATGTAGTGTGTAGTTGCTGCATCTTCTTTTTACGTTTCAATTAGAAACCACATACACTTTATAACATAACAGAAAACTGTAATGAAAGGGTTGCGCTGTTTTAATTTTCTCCAGAAATAAAAATATAAAAAAGTGAGACATGCATTTGTATTCAGCCCTTCAGAATGAATTATTTTGTAGAACCACTGTCTGCAGCAATTACACCTTTAGTCTTTGAGGTGCATATTTATCAAATGAAAAATGACTGCTGACATAAAAGATATCATATTACCAAATTGTTTTGAGTGAGTCAAAGGTTCTAAAACAGATTACATACTTGAGAAAAAAGAAGCCACAATAAAATGATGTGGAAATCAACATTTATCTAATTTTCAGTTTTATTTCATGCAGCATGGTTTTGTCATGCTATAAAATCCAAAAAATACCCCACAAAGTATTGTTAGATGATTTATACACAAGATGTTAAAAAAAGTTTTATTTTTGTTTAAAATAATATTAAAACACACAGCATCATCACAATACTGGCCATACGTGATCATCAAAATACTGTGTAGACCTAACTTTCTCCAACAATTACAGAAAGTTTCTAAACTTATACATTTGCTCTTTTTCAGATACAGTTGGCACTTTGGGACACAGCAGGTCAGGAAGACTATGACCGACTGAGGCCGCTTTCCTATCCAGACACTGATGTGATCCTTCTGTGCTTCTCTGTGGTCAGCCGGGACAGTTTAGGTATTGTTGGTGGGCTGGGTTGAAAGTAATATCTGTTTATCCATTTGTTGATCCAATTTCGGGTCATGTGTTGAGGTACTCTGTAAAAAAAATACTCTAATTTATGGTAAAATACAGGCAGCTGGTCCTTGGGTAAGCATGTACTACTTTTTTTTTATAACTTGACAAGAGCAATAGGTCCAGAAGGAAAACCCAGACCTCCTCTCCCTCGTCACTCTCTCCAGCTCATTCTGGGAGATCCCAAGGCATTCCCAGGCAGAAGGGTATATATGTAATCCCCTCAGCTGGTATAGTCATACATGAGGTCTCCTACCAGTGGGACATGTAAAATCTGAAGAGATTGGCACAAAGGAGGCATGCTGATATCAGTGAAGAAGCATCCTCTCTACGCCTAACCCTATCACTAAGTTTGAATCCAACTACCCTGTGGACAGAGTTCATTCCCAGATGGCACCCTTTTCATGGTAGCATCCAGAGACTCCAATAAGGCTGGGTAATCTGAAATGCTGTCCAGTGCATAAGCACAGACAACAGTTGCAATGTGAAGATGTGAAGAGCAGACTCTGTTGCTCAGCTGAAGGTGGTGATCCCTCATTTGTTGTGTAAACCCTATCTGTGGTTAAGCTCCTGAGGCCAAGGTTTAACCACAAGACACTTGCCTGGTTCCCCTCCTGCCTGACTTTGGGAGAGGGCTATGGACTCCAAAATCTGGGCCACCAAATCTCTTCTTGTAATCTGCCAAATAATTTGAATCCTTGAATTACTTCTTGTCTGACCTAGCTCCTGAGGCGAATTTGTCAATTTGAAAGACCCTACCAGAATCCTAATCAATGGACAACACAGCCTTCATGATTATATCTACCACATCAAAGTGGTGATTCAAAAGAGGGGCTAACAATAATGTAATTAGGTTTTATTTAGCATATTATAGATTAGGAAAGTGATTTATGTTGCTAACTGATAACATTTTTTCTTCACTTTTTGCAGCAAATGTTAAAGAAAAGTGGACTCCTGAAGTGAGACACTTCTGTCCTCACGTCCCCATAGTCGTGGTGGGGAACAAAACGGATCTTCGCAACGATGAGAATACCAGAAAAATCCTTGCCAAACAGAACGAGGCATGTTGATTTAGTTGTTTATATCTTTTTTGTAGGTCAAAATAACAATGTATTTTTGTCTACTTAAAAATCACAAAATGTGTAAATCTATGAAACTTGTTTTCAGGAGCCAATTAAATATGAAGAGGGCAAAGACATGTCTATTCAAATTGCCGCCTACAGCTACCAGGAGTGTTCTGCTAAACACAAAGACGGCGTGAGGCAAGTCTTTGACGCTGCAGCTAGGGCAGCGTTGACGAACAACAACCGTGGGAAGAAGAATCAATGTGTTCTTTTATAAACTCTGGTGAAAAGTGGCGCGCTATCCTGAATCACTCATGAAGGGCAGATCTCAAATCTTTAGAACTTAAATGGAGGGAGGAATTTAAAGCCAAGGCGCTCCAAACCAAGGCTGATCTATACCTTAAGAAGAACAAAGACAGGAATAGCTGCGCCACGGAAAAACTATAATAAGAGTCATGACCTTGTACAAAAACAATTTGTAGATTGGTTTAAAAATAATAATTGCTAATAGTAACATAAATCTTTCCTGATACCATAACACCATAAACAGAGGCACAGTCACATTAAAATTTTAAGTGCCGAGACATTTTTGTACCACACTGTGAAATTCATTAACCAGGAGATCAATTCACAAACGGCTGAATTAGCCTTCCTATTTTGTCACTGAGTCCAATATATACTGCATTATCTTCACGAGGCATTGTATATTTTTTGTCTTCTTTTTAAGTAATCATATTTCCATTATACTGTCCTGTACACCTATAATCTTTTGTGACAGGTTTTTCAGCCATATTTTAACTGTGTAACTCAATTATCATGAGATTCTGAATATAGAAAATAAACTAATATTCTGTTACTGGTGAAATGTTTCTTGTTAGTAACAAATTTTGGTTGTGGTATCTTCTTTTTAAGTATTTTTGTTTTTGTGAATACTTTTTGTTGCATTCGGTTTACTGCAACAGTTTGATGTTTATTTTTATGCCTCTCATAAAATTTTTTCCATGCTTTCATATTTGGTCAAACGTTTTATTAAATAGCCTAGGATCATATTCAATTTCAGATTTACTTGCCATATTGTCAATAGATTACACTGTCATAAAATTTGTAGAACACAGTGGTCTTTTTCTTTAATGTTATTGTGTTGCTCAAATACTTTATTGAACAGCAGCTTCAACAGAAACTCTAATATAAGATGATGTGATGTACTTATAGGGAAATGCAAGCAGAAGTGCATGTTATAATGTTTTTGTAAAGGTATTTTCATTCAGTGAAGTGAATGAAAAAGAAATAAGGCAGACCTGGATGTCTGGATCTAATTCTTAATGAGGGGGTATCAGATTTTAGTGGGTATATTATCAAAGATGTTTTTGGAGGACGGTAAAGTAATAGTTTGCACTGTTGCCTGACAGTAAGGAGGTCCTGGGTTCTGGGCTGTAATCTTAGCCACAGAGAGGGAGCCCTGAACAAATCTGCATGCAAAAAGAATGGATTATCTACAGAACTCCGTGGCATCCAATAATCCAAAAATATGACTGCTATGTTAACTGTTTTCTCTGAATTACCCTTAAGTACAGGTCTGTTTTAGTGTTGTCCTATAGTCTTGCAACCTCTCGCCCAATGACAACCGGAAATAACCACCTCTAGGCAACAGGCCTCGAGACCTCCTAGAATGCAACCCTGCAAGGACAAGGAAGTATAGATAGTAGATGGCTGTGTTTTTGCAAACCCTAGAAGAAACTATACAGCTTATGCTTTGTGATTAAATTAAATAAATTATTATTTATATAAAATAATATGACCTGAACTAATTGTTGGCGGAAACAAAGTTTTACCTCAATGTCAGTTTTTTGGTTAAAATTAGAAAGGTCAAAGTTTTACCTCAATGTCAGTTTTTTTGGTTAAAATTAGAAAGGTACATAATTTTCAAACGATACTGTAAATACACTTTTAATTAAATATATTCAAAAGTCTATACAACAAATCTAATTTCCAAGTCTACACAATAGAGACTATCAGAAAAACCTAAGTTTAACATGAAAATAACCATCAAACTTATACTCTTTTATTTGATTAAATGTTACGCAGCTCTCCATCGTACTTTACGTCTTTCTTCTACCTAAGTCGGTTTGCGGACACCAATCACACTTGAGAACTGGCGTTTTAGTCCCGCCCCCTGTGACATGTCTTCCTGTGGCCATTTTACACTTGGCTAACTAAAAAAAACAAAAAGAAAACGTCGCACTCACATCAGCTTCAACGTGACTTATTATAAAAAAGAGCCGGTTATTGAAATATCTCCAGGGTAAGTCTTTTATCCGTTATGTCTAAAAGTCCACTCGGTTTTGTAACAGTTGAGAGCCGTTTTGGTTCGGTGTGTCAAACCTGGAGTTGCTAGTTAGCTTAGCTGCTAGCAGAGATGACCGCTGCACGTTAGGTTCCTATTCTCCTGTTAATATTTGTGTGGGCTTTGCTAGCTACAGAAGAATGTCTGTTGTTGAAAGTTTGGGTAGTTTGTTTAATATTGTGGATAGAAAGGTAAGAAGATGAACTCAACGTGACAGTAGCGTTTTTACAGTAAAAATATGCATCGAACGATCACATTGCACAACACTACTCTGCACCCAGACTTTAATTTTTTTCTCTGTAATTCGATATCTCATCTTAGCTCCTTATTGCTGCTGTCATCTTGCATTCAATAGCTTTGACTGTCAAGAAGCAAACGCTTTGAGGAAATTTTAAAGTCGACATGGACTATGAGCGGAGGTGAGTACATCTTTTTTTTTTTTTAAATATTGATTATTTGGCATATTTTTTGTTGAAGACACTTTAACGTCATTCTGTCCTACATCATCAGGGGTGGTCGAGGCGATCGCATCGGTCGCTATGGTAGCTCTCACAATGATCACAACTTCCGGGACATGGACTATCGCGCTTATGGGCAAGAGGATGAAGAGGGAGTCCATGAAGTCAGAATGGAAGATGATGGGTTATACATGCCTGATGAGGCGCTAGGTCCTCATGACTTCTCAGCAGGATTCCAAGGTTCCCCACATTTTCACCATAGAGGGAATACTAGAGGTGACATTGGTCTGGAGGGGAATACCCCTGTATGGCCCCCCTTTTCTCAGTCACACCCTGATTGCGCACATCTCGCCCACCAAGGGGAGGAGGATGGATTCAGTCAAGACTTTGAGCAGATACAGACTGGCCCCCCAGGGAGGGGTAGGCAGAGAGGAGGAAGAGGCTTTCCAGAAAACAGGGGTTTAAGTAGGGACAGCAACTGGGCTGCTCATTCTGAGCAGATGGAATTCAGACCAAGAGAGGAGGACAGAGTCTCTCGTGGAGGCGGAAGGAGGAAGAGGGTAAATCTTGAGAAATGCATAATTTGCAACATTTTCTTTCCTTTACTGGGAGTGATTTGTTATTTTAATTTGACCTTCTCTGGAAGACTTTTCCAGCAGCAGCGGAGGAAGGCGGTTGTGAAAGCGCTGGACAAGACCTGTCTGCAGAGGAGCTGGACCAGAGAGACCAGGACTACCGTGCAGACTTGGACCAGAACCAGAGGCCCAGTAACATTATCATGCTTCGCATGCTACCAATGAGTGCCACAGCCAATGAGGTGTGATTTGTTTCAAGCTATAATCCTTTTCTTATACAGGAAAAAATCTCTTCAGAGTCATTGTCTCATACACAAGAGAGATCTGTTAACACACATCACAAAAAATAACATAAAAACAATAATACAATCTACTTAAGCCACACCAAGCAGTTTTCTTGTGAAGTCTAAAATACATTTTTTTTATTGGATGTTTTAAGATTCGGGCACAACTTCAGGAACAGGGTATCCAGCCAAGAGAAGTTCGCCTTATGAGGAACAAATCTTCAGGTGAGGGTTTGTCTGCTGGTCACCTTCCCCTCCTTGTCTCAGTCTCATCCACTCCTGGCTCTGTTGTTGTTGTTGCCGCTCTTGTTGTTTTTCCTGTTAGGATTGATTGCCTTCACTTTCTCACAGCCTTGTTATGACCCATGACAGCTCTAGCACAATGCAAATGTTTAGATATTCAGGTTTGTACAGAGAAGGCTCAGACTCCTGCTTTGTTACTTTGATCTTCTGGTTTCTGTCCTTTTGCTGTTTCTCACAGAGCAAAATCCATCCACCCTTTAAGTGATGTCCTACTAATTTCGCCTCTCATGCAAACCTGTGGGCCTACAGCCAAGAAGTGTCATTAACACGATTTTCCTGTTCTCTGTGTTTCATATACTGTCTATACTTGTTTTGTGGTTCTGTCTCATCCATCTCGGAAGTTAAATGTGCCTGAGCTGAACAAATTTTGAAAGCTAAAACTCCAAATAGATCAATTATTTTCATATATAAATTGTGTGTCCTGAGAATGAAACCTTGCAGCCAACGATCAGCTACATGGTTGATTTTCTATATATTTTTTTCCTAATGTTTCCCATTAAGGTCATTGTGTCTTTGGTGTTGCACTTTGCTAACTTCCTGGTTGTCTATAAGGTGTGCTTTACTGACACTGGCACACTTACCCTCCCCAACCCTCCCTCTTTTACACCCACATCAGTCTTTATCTGCTTTTCAGATTAGTCGCTGTGATCTAACATTTTGGAGAATAACCTTTTTATTTTTATTTTTTGTGCATACTAAGTATTTTGCACCAAGTAAAATAGTTCAGTGCCTTGCTAAAGTATTTTTACCCATTACATTTTTTACTGTTTTGTCTTAAGAAACATTGTCAACAGAGCCATTGGAGGCTGATCAGAGTGGAAGGGAAGACACGTGAAGCTAAATATAGGGCTGCACAATATTAGAAGACCATACTTAATAGAACTATTGGAATGTTGTGATGAAAACACATTTTTCCTCAATCTTATCTTTTCCCTAGTGTATTGGACTCCATCTCTTGGATTTAAGTCCACTACAATGACTGAAAAAAGTGAACCCCCAGTATTCGCTGGGTTACAAATCACAGCCGACTATGAATACTTGGGACTCCTGCTCAAGCAGCTATTAAAGAGCTTCTTTAATAGGTCAAATGTTAAATGTACCTCAGAATGCATTAATGTTCAGAGTGAAAATTATCTTGGCTCTGCTTCGGAATCAATGCCAACAGTATTTCTTTTTTAGCCCAGTCTTTTAAAAAATACTTTACATAAGCTCTAAGGAAAAAAAATCAGAGAATAGCTGAGTCCATGAATATTGAACTACAGTTAGACAGGATCCACTGTATTCTTTTGTTGTGCAAGATCTGATAGCTGGTATGTAATATTTAACCAATACAATATTTCTCATTTCTGTTTTAATATTGCATACCAAGCAAATACTTTGACAATACAGCACAGGGTTAACCCTGTGATAAATTACATTTCCTAATGTAATTTACATTAACTAACAAAACAAAGTTAATTACTTTTAACTAATGTAACTTAGAATAATGAACTGAAGCATATAGCTAGAAAGGCAGAGTGTTCGATCAATGGCCAAGTCAAAGTCCTGACCTAAAATTACATGTCAATCTAGTTTCAAGGTCGTAGTAGCGATGTTCCCAAAACGTTGGTTAGTACACAAAGTGTAAACTAAGGGATGTATGTCCAGCTTTTCAGATTTGTTTTTGTGGAAAGATTTTGAAAATCTGTTCTTTTTTAATTTATTAGGTGCTACTTTGTCTCGGTCTATCACAAAAAAAATCAACTAAAGTACATTGATGTGGTTTTAATTGGACAAAATGTGAAAAAGTTTAAAGGGTATGAACACTTATGCAAGTCACTGGTTATACAGTAAAGGTCTCTAGTCTTTGTGATTGGAGTTTGAATTAAAAGTACCAGAAATGTGTGTGTTTGTTGCCGCTTGGGTATCTTGACTTCCATTTTGCAAAGAGCTCAGACCCAGACAGATGGGTGGATAGTCTTCCTCCTCATCCCCGACTCCAAGTGAGACCCATCCTGTGCAGAAAATTTGTGGGAGAGAACATGTCATATATTTTATTTTTTTTGTTGTTGGGGCTCAAACAGGTTTTTTTTTCTCTCCTCTGTAAATGAAGCACTAACCCAAACACTGCGTTGTTGTTATGTTGTTGTTGTTCGGTTGCTGTGGCGCTGGGCGGTGTCCAGGTCAGAGCCGAGGATTCGCCTTCGTCGAGTTTAATCTCATACAGGAGGCCACCCGCTGGATGGAGACCAACCAGGTCACTCTCTCCAACACATACACAAATACACATATAGATTAAGTCAGTGGAACATTAGCTAACATGATATCCAGTGACATCATGCCGTCAGGTGCACTTTCATGGTTTTCTGCAAAATGCACACTTGAAAATGATTGATTTCCTGTGCCTAAGGCAGGTAAGCCTTTGTATTTTTAGAATGTTTTCTTTCCACATGTGTACAAATTCCAGTAAGATGCAAATTCATCTACATCACAGCCAAGAATATAGACTCAACACTTACCTAGTTTTCAAAAATAGATCCTTGCAGTCATTATCTCTACAGTATAACTCTTTCCAATAGAGGGCTGATTCTGTAATACCTTCTATCAGTCCTATGTCTGTTTTCTCTGCCACCTTTGGAGAGTACACACCAGTGGAAATGGAAATTCTCCTCAGGTATTTTGTATAGGGATGTACCGATCCGAACCCAGCTATTGGATCGGGGTTACCATCATGGCATTTTTTAAATAATCGATAACGGAGTCCCTGACAAAACGTAACTTCTGAAAACTATTGCAGGTGCACTGTTTTGTTTTTGTTTTCCTTTTTGTCAGCTGCACCACCAGTGAGCCCAGACTGAATTTTTATTTCTTTGTTTATTTTGTGACAGTCCTGTCACACTTCTATGTGCACGGCTCACTAAGCTGAATTTTAGCCCAAGCACATAACTTTGTTGTTCTAGTAAAAGTTTTTCGTTCTTTCTAATGACATTCACAGTGAAAGAGACTGTGTTGGCTGCTGCCGTTTTCTGTCTGTCTGTGTCATGTGACTTACTTTGTCTGCTGGGTTCAGATGTTCCCATGCGCTGCTTGATGTAATAGAAAGACGCAAAGCTGCAGTCGCAACTCAAGTGAAACGTTTATGAAGCAGGAAAACCGAGGCTCATGGAGACAGATCAAAACGGAGGGTAAACAAGCTGTGGTTAACCTTGGACTTCATCAAATTTACTTTGCATTTTCTGCAGAATTTGTACGCAGATTCTTGAATTCGCTAGCTTTGGCAAGTCAAAAATATGTTTAAAAGCAACTTTTTATTTTAGGTGGGATGTAGTAAGAACTTCATAGTCACTCTTTTCACCAAGTTAATATGTGTTAGAGCTGGATATGGAGGATTTTCAGCGAAACACTGATAATAAAATGCCTTTAGCTGTCAAGGAAGACGGATAAGTGCAGATCCACCTTCCAGAACCTTATTGGTGAGTTAGTCCTAATGTTGGTGAAATGTAGTATTATCAAGTGCCACTTGTCAGCTGCTGAGTTTTTAAGCACATACATGGCAGAGATTATTAACTTAAATGAGGTTTCTGACTGGGACTCTGTATCGGAAAATGCCTAATGTTAAATGACTCGGATCGGTATTGGTGGAGGGGAGGGGTGAGCGTAAAAACAACCCTGATCTGAACATCCCTGCTATTTTATGTTGATTCAGAAACAACATAATGTTTTTTTTAATTCATTTTCTTTCAACCATTACTGCATATTTTAGCACAAAGCCTTTGTCATTTGGGGTTCGAAGGGACTTGTGTGGGCTTTGTTGGAATCTGTGGAAGGTTTCCCCTTAAGGGGGGAGGGATAACACATTTATGAAGATATCACACATTGTCCCTAAATAATGGGAATCCACAAAACTACACACCATCTCAGTCCGTCCGAATTTTCTTAAGCTGAAGGTTGCAATTCTGTGCTGTCCTTTTTTTTCCTCTTTCCTGTTTTTAAGCCTCAGCTGTTCTGATTCTCTCTCTTTCTCTTATTTTTTTTCTTCTTCTCTTTCAATCTCATCTCTTGTGAGATGAGGCCTCTTTGTGGCGTGTGTGACATTATCACTGAAACTCATTCTTTGTCCCTCCTGCTTTTCTTTCTTTTTCCTCCAGGGGACCCTGATGATTATGGAGCAGCGCGTGTCCATGCACTACAGCGACCCCAAACCACGAGCCAACGAGGACTGGCTCTGTAACAAGGTTTATCATGCTTGAATTACCTGGTCTGTGCTTATCAGATGTAATGCAGTGGCTCACCTAGCAGGTCTTCTAATGGGTTGCGCGTTATTCTAACAGTGTGGCGTCCAGAACTTCAAAAGGAGAGAGAAGTGCTTCAAATGCAGCGTGCCCAAATCAGGTGAAGTTTTAACAGGAGATGCTATTAATATCCTACCCGCTTTCTCTTCTTCTTTGATGCATTAGTGTTGTGCTGTCTTTCCATAGAGGCTGAGCTCAAGTTGCCACAGCTGCTGAGGGAAATGCCTGTCGGAGTTCAGAAGGAGGGAGCCCCAGGCTTGCTGCCTCTTCCGGTATCGTACCACCCTGCTGGTCCCAGTGTTCCCCCGGGGCCTGCGCCGCAGCCGGCAGACGTCGCGAATGACAGTAAGCCTCCAGACGAGCTTTTACAATGCCCTAAACAATCTCTGCAGTTTATCACGTTGATACAATTCGATTTCTCTGCAATGCCAGTAGAGCGTCAGTCATTATCCTCTATTTCCACAGCTTTGATTCTTAGAAACCTCGGCCCCCATACAACAGTGGAAGCCATTTTGTCGGCGTTGGCTCCATTTGCCACCCTCTCCCCTTCCAATGTTCGCCTGATCAAGGACAAGCACACACACCTGAACAGAGGCTTTGCTTTTTTGCAGCTTTCTACTATAGTGGTAAGAATAGAGAAAATAGGTTTGATTTACTGACTCGCATGTTCCAGGTCAAACAGTGGAACCTTCTGTCTGTCTGGCATTATTGGATTTATTTGGAAATTAATTTATAGCAAAATGAAACTGGAGATTTGTTTGTTGTTGTGAATTTGCCTTACAGTTGAAGCATTGAAGGAAATTACTCACAAACATACAGATTAAACCATAGTATAATTTTTCAATGTTTTATTCGTACAGCAGCAATACTGGAGCTGACCTCATGGTAAAAACATGAATGCATCACATGCTCTTTAGTCTCGTCATCGAGTACATGATGATTATAGGGAATTTAAATGTCTGCAAGAAAATAAGCAGGATTCATGAACTTACTATTTGCTTTTTGCGCTGATTTTTAAAAATAAACTCATCTTAAACATTAAAGCTCATAAGTAGATATTTTTTTTTTTTAATCAACAGGAGGCCTCACAGCTGCTTCAGATTCTTCAGGCTCTGCAGCCCCCCCTGTCTATTGATGGGAAAGCCATTGTAGTGGAGTTTGCCAAAGGTTCCAAACGGTAAACTCTTTAACGAAGAATGCAGTTAAATATACATGCAAATTTAAGAGGGAAAAAAAACTGGATCAAAGTAGAAAAAAGAATAATTGTATCTAGTTTAGTTAAGAGATAAAATGTGAGAGATTAAGAAAGACTGCTTTAGCCAAAACACTACAAAATCGATAATGACACTTTCTGTTGCTCTTACCAACATCAGTGATGTCTTTGTGACTGAGGGGAGCAGAGTGAGCGCGGCTACAGTGGCCAGCACTGCAATAGCCGCTGCACAGTGGGCTATATCACAGGTAACTTATCTAGCTTCACTTACTAATAGTGTGAAATGAAGGCATCCTGACCGAAATGCTAATTTGTCTACTGTTTTTTGTGCTTAATGTTTTATTTTTAGAACACTCAGAATGGATCAAGTGAGGATGCAGCAGTTTACCAGCAGGGACCTGCAGTGACGTACAGCCAAGAAGGACAGAGCTATTCTGGGGCAGACGGCGTCGCTTTAAGGGTCCAGACGGACTCCAGGATTGCACCCCTGGTTGGTGGAGGAGCAGCACTAAATGGAGCATATACAGGAGCAACCCCAGGTTGGTCTGACTGATTTCTTCTAGTAGTCTGTAGCAGTGCTGTTTAATATTTCTGCAGAACAGTATTAGCTCATGATGTTTCCTTGCTCATCTTTAGCTGTTATCTCATCTGAGGCAGTAAAACTTGGTCCAGCAGCTGGACAGCTGTCTCTCATCCCAGCAATCTCCACACCAGCAACACAGGTATATATATTTTTTTCCCATTCTCTTCCTGTATCTTCCCAACTCGTTGTTTTAAAAGTTCTGCCTCTTCACAGGTTGAGATTGTAGGAAAACCACAGCCAGCTGCTCCTAATCAGCCTGCCATCCCCGGCACCGAACACGAGCTCAAACAATATCGTAAGTGTTTCCTACAATTTGACTTCTTGCAAACCTGCAGGTGGTGAAATTTCATATAATTCAGAACTATTTTTTTCCTTGTATACTCTTGCAGCGGTGCCAGATGTGTCTACTTACCAGTATGATGAAAGCTCAGGCTTTTATTACGACCCATTCACAGGACTCTATTATGACCCAAATTCCCAGGTAAACTGTCCACTCTGAACAAATTGCAGAGAACAGAACAGAAACATTTTGTATACAAGCGAGTTCATCCTTGCAACTTCCTTTTGCTTTCGGGGTTCTTTTCCATGTCAGTACTACTACAACGCTAACACTCAGCAGTACATGTACTGGGATGGAGAGAAGCAGACCTACACTCCTGCTGCCAGCCAATCAAATGCTGAGGGTGCACCAGTGAAGGATGGAGCTGCCTCTTCGGACAGCACAGCAAGCAAAGAGAAAAAAGAGAAGCCAAAGAGTAAAACAGCTCAACAGGTATTTTACTAACTGGATACAAATTTAAGATTTGTCATATTTATTGAAATAAATTACAATTTTTCTTTTAATGTTACGTTATGTTGGTATATTGCACGATGGCATATTAGGGGCAAAATTTAAAAAATAAAATTACAAGATTTAAGTCATAAAATTATGAGAACAAAGAAATATGAGAATAAAGTCGTAATATTATGACTTTGTTTTCATAATGTATTTATTTTTCTTAGTATAGCCTTATTTCTCTGTAATATTTCCTATTTTCACAGTTTTAAGAAAACAAAAAAGAGCAAAATGCAGTACTGATCAAACTTAGTCTTATTTATCTTGACAAATTTAGTTTCCCCTTTGGTTTACACGGTTTTGTTTACATTTTGAAATCCCTTTATAATATGTAATAAAAGCATCTTAAATCCTTGTGAAATTTTACAAACTTCTTTTTTTTAATTTGCTTTTCCAGATTGCCAAAGATATGGAGCGTTGGGCTAAAAGTCTCAACAGGCAAAAAGAAAACATGCGTTCTGTGTCTTCGTCCCCTGGTGTCGGCTCCTCTCGAGGGCCGGGTCACAGTCGCTTCGACGACTACAGGGAGTCTGCAAGTGCCGATGCGGGCTATGCTGTTCTAGAGAAAAAGGTGCCAACACATGTGCCTTATCACAATGTCAGGAGTGATTTACCTGCACGTATTTAGATTTGATCACCTATTTAAACCCACTTAATTTTCTGTCCTGCAGGGTGCGCTGTCTGAAAGGGTGCCGAGTTTTCTGGACCAGATCCGGCAAAGTACAGAAGTACGAACATGGCTGCAAGCTGTGGGAAAAAATGCATACGTTTTTATAGTACTTTTCTTCATTTGTGACGTATAAAACGGAGCACAACATCCGTCTCATTCTCCTATTTTCTGCCTTGACACTAGCAGCATTCGCCCCCTCAGCAGTCCGGTCTGGTCCCAGCCTACAGTGGAGAAAGTGACAGTGAAGACGAAGGAGCTGACAAAGATGAGAAAGAAGGGAGACTGACAGACTGGGTGAAACTGGCATGTCTGCTCTGCAGAAGGCAGTTCCCTAGCAAAGAGGCCCTCATCAGGCACCAGCAGCTCTCTGAACTCCATAAAGTAATTTTAAAATATTAGTTTTAATAATCATTAACAGCTCACCAATTTATAAAATGCAAGTGTAAGATGGTCTGTGCATGTTTAAGACGAAACGTTGTCATTGTGTTTGAATAATTTTCCTCCTTTGTGTGACCGCTCACCTTTGTGTCTTCAGCAAAACTTGGAGCAAAGAAAAGCTCAGCTGGCAGCTAGTGGCAAGGTCAGTTGAGCTTCAGAGAGAAGGATGGACACTAGCGCATAACTTCAATTTGTTCACTATAAATGTTCTCACTATTTCCGATGCAGAGATTAGCAGATGATATCGAACCACCAGAAGCTAAGAAGAGGAAGTTCAGTCCCATGTAAGCAGTTTTGACGTGAAAACTTCTGATTGTTGTTTTGAAGCTTTGCTTTAAGATTTTAAGATTCATTTTGTAATGTGTTGCAGGGGTGAACGTGTACTCAACCTTTTTGTTTGTGTTACCTTTTGATAGTGACGGAACAGGAACTAGCCTTGGTGCAAGGATGCTGCAAGGAGGTGTGAAGAAGGGGCTTCTGTTGCGCAACATGCAAGTGGAGTGACCACTTGCATTTTCCGTTTCACCCATCCTAGGAAATGATGAACTTGTAAAAGTGAACATATTATTGCTATCTATATAAGAACCTCTTACTTGTAGATAGATATTATAATTACCTCAACAGTGGTAATAGTCTCAAGAACTGAACCCGTAGCAGTAAATGTTGGAATATTGCACAAATTGCACCTTTTTCGCTTGCTTCCTGAATAATGCAGTTTTCATTTTTCACTGGCTTTGAGGTTTGTTTGTAATAAAAAGTTTGGAAAAACATTTGCTGCTCAGAAATTGAGTATCTGTAGCCTACAGACCTTTATGAAAGCAAATGAGTCTATGCACCATAGATTTTTAAGTTAATGCTGCATGCCTTGTCATTCAATGAATGACTGGTCTGGGCATGAACTATGTATATTTTTGAGTGAGCTCTTTTCTACAGATGTTGAGGTGGGAACATTGTGGCTACCTGAGCTGTAAAAAAGTCTCACTATCATTAATGTGTCTGTTGATCTTGAAACTAATATTGTCTTTAGAGAATTATTTTTGTCTATGTATTTTTCAATTAATGTGACTGTTTCAATAAGCTAATGTACTTTTTTTTTAAATCAATCTTCACGGATGGAATGCATTTGAAAGGAGGTGGAATGTATTTCAGGTTTCAACATTTTAACTAAATTTCACCAGCTGTGTCTTTCGTTTATGTTCACATAAAGAAAGCGGAATATATTGCAGTTGCTGATATGAGTTTTGTGGTGTAATAGCTGTTTGTTTTTATTTTTTCACTCTACAAAAGCAGAGGTTTGTTCCTGATTTTTGGTTTTCGTGCAACTGCAACCCTCTTACTAAATCTGCTCGAGCTGCGCCTGCGTGGTTTCCATAGTAACGTTGTCAAACTTATTTTATAAACTGCTCAGACGCCGCTAGCAAGCAAGCTAGTTGTACCACTTTTAAGGTAATATTGGCCCCAATGTCTGACGATGAGGCGTACCTGTCCCCTGAAGAACATTTAGGGGAAGATGGGATTGCTGAAGAAGGGGAGGAAGGGGAAGAAGGCCGTAAGGTTCGTGTTATAGCGGAAGACTAAAGACAGTTTAAAAACAATCCTAGATTTAGCTACTCATCTCACTTTTGAGGCCTTAAAAGCCATATGTTCATTTCCATTACAGTTCTCAAATGTTTCAGTTTTTTTAGCCTGTTTCTACACCTGTAAATAGCTACTATAGGAAACTAATAAAAATGTTGCAGGATCCGCTACCAGCCAACGTGCGAACAGGTAAATGTTGACATTCATACCACTGGCAGAGTTACATTTGAAATCACTTCAAACAGGAAGTTCCTCATATCAAATTTTAAATATATTTCTCAAAATGTAACTTGGAGCATAAGTTGTGGGTGGAAAAATGATAAAAAAAAAAAATTGTATGATGAAAATAATTATCAATTGAAATATCTTTATGGGCATCACCGAACCCTTAAAACGTCTGTCGAGCTTTTAAATAAATCACAAACAATTCCATCTTGGACCCTTTCCTATGTGTTTGCATGGAAAAGTATATTTTTGGTAACGTTTTGCTTGGAAATCAGGAATTCAATGTTTTGAACAGTCCCATTGCAACTGTTACCTGGCTGAAAAGCGGCGCTGAAATTTGAGTTTTAAAATGGCGCTCGATTCACATGACCGGGTTAAAAAACATTTAAAAAAGTAAGTTTAGGCAAGTTACATAATGTCTTAAAAGTAAAAAAAAAAAAAAAAAAGACGCTCGTGAAAAACCTTGTCTTTTGGATACTTATCACATATAAAGGCTTAAATAGCCGTCTGTGCGTAATTAATCTGTATAACATGTTTCACTTAGTAAATTAAGTTACTGAAATCAATGAACTTTTTAAATAAAGATTTGTTGAATGTGACCACAACAGCCTTAAGCAGAAATTGCATTTCCTGCAGATGAAGCAGCAATCTGTCTTGCCTTTTTCCATGCTATCATGACTTGGGAAGAAATACTCTGCGGCAGACTCCAACCCATCCTGAAAGCACGCACAGTGTTTTGCAGAGAATGCGGGTACAGCTCTTATATTGGTTACACACTGACAAGTTTGCTCTCATAAGAGCAAACTACATTCCCATAGCAGCCCCTCAAACAATTAATAGTAAAAGACTTAAAACATTCAAACTTTGATACTTTGGCCAGAGCCTTTACCACCAATGTTTTTGTGTGTTTGTGTTTAAGTAACGTTCACAATAAAACTGGCTTCTCTGTACTCCTCAGATTCAAGCGTGCCCATTGGACAAGGAGACCATCATTGAGGGGCTTTCATTGCTCTGCCAGACAGGAAAAAAACTGGAACATGCTTTTATCAAACTGGACCTTAAAGAAAAGTAAGCAGCTGAAAATTTTAATTTAATGCCAGCCTTAATGGTCGGAAAGTGTGTCATGTTCAGACATATCCAGACCATATTTAGAGACTGAAATCTTTGCGTGTAGATAGATTTTAAACTCATCTGATTTCTTGTGTCTGTGTCTCAGAGGGTTAACTGACATAACTGCAATCAGCAATTATATTCACATACGTTTTCTGGACTTATCCAACAACTACATCGCTGATCTTTCTTCCTTGGCATCAATGACTCATTTGCTTTGGCTGAAGGCAAGAAAGTCTTGACTTTATATAGGAAGTTACATATGTCTGAATCATTAAATAAAACTCATACTGAAAGAAAATCTCTCTTTTGCAGGTTGACAGTAACTCTATGACATCATTTATAGGGCAATCTTTATCTGAGTTTGCCTTTCTACAATGGTTGAGTGTGGCATCAAACCAGATTGTAGGCATTGAAGGCCTGGTAGGACCGTCCATAGAGAATCTCATACTTTCAGGTTTCTCCTTTTGACATTTATCCAGATGATTAGTCTAACATATTTAGCAAGCATTTCTATTAGTGGATATAATTTAAACCATTTCAATTGTTCATAACTCCATCCATCCATCCATCCATCCATCCATCCATCCATCCATTTTCTGCCGCTTATCCGGGGTCGGGTCAACTGGAATACTCAAATAATTCAATCTTAAAGCATATGTTTGTGAAAAGGATTATGTGACACTTTGAAACTTTCTTTCAGGTAATAGAATTCAGAAAATAAGTGGTATGGGAAGTGCCGATTTTGCCAGTTTGGTTATTCTAGAGCTGAGGGGAAACCAGTTGGAAACAACAAGTGGCTTTAACCTTCCAAACTTGCGGAAACTATACCTGGTAATTGTGATTTGGATAAAATAAGTCATAGTTTCTTTGTCAACATAATCAGTCTTTGTAGAAGTTAATGTAAAATAGAAACTGTATGCATCAAATCTTGTTTTTCCTCAGGCCCAAAACTTCATCAAACGTCTTGAGGGTCTAGAGAAGCTAGAGCGCCTGACAACCCTACATCTTCGAGACAATCAGCTTGAAACTCTGGAAGGGCTCTGTTCTGAAATGAAGAGTCTTCTTTACCTCAATGTCAGGTATTGTGGTACAACAACAAACTGGTGCCCAAATATACTTTTGGGGAATCAACAAAGTCTATGAAGCACATTTTTTTTACTTCCATCTTTTTCTCCCATAGAGGAAATGCAATCATTGAAGCAGACGCCTTAAAAAGCCTCCACTTTCTGACAAGTTCCCTGAAAATTTTGGTCATTGCGGAAAATCCAATAGTGGATGTAATGGCCCATCGGCTAAGTGCACTAATGCTCCTGCCTGAGCTGGAGCGAATTGACAAAGAGCCAATCACCCTTTCAGAGAGACTAGAAGCTCGGAGGACAGTCAAGGTATGAATATGTTGTTTTCATATTTCTTTTGTTTTTGTTTTATTTCAGAAATGTTTCAGCTTTTAATTAAGTGTGTGTGTTGTTTCAGGAACTTAAGGAAGCGGAAGACACACCTGAAGCAAACGAGTAATAGAATGGGGAAAGTGGTGCTTTTTTTGAAAAGAGGAGCCTCTTGTGTATGAGTCAGCAACTCTGATTATAAATGCGTTTGTAAATCATTTCTCTTGCATGATTAATGTTCTGATTAACTAAGTTTGATTTCTCATATATAGAAATCAAGTATTGATATAATGTAACCATTATATCAAGTTGTTTTGAACAAATGGAAAATTGCAGAGTAACTGACATTAAAAAAATGTAAATGTGCTTTGGCTGCGCGATAAAAAGGAATTTTGTGTGTGAATATTGTATATTCAGTTTTTCCCTGAGTAAGGATGATAGGGCAGAATCTGCTACACTCACTTCCTTGTAGCCAGTCCCAGCTCCAAATTTAAAGAAACAGTTACATTAGCTGTGCGTAGGTGAAAAATTTAGAAATTTAGAATTTTATTTAGAAACATGATCTAATGTAGGTAGGAGGAATTGCATCCTTACATGTTAATATTTGTTTTATGTCACTTTATGATGTATGTAAAAAGCAAGTCGACGGAAGTGTGAATGTTATGGCGTTATTCATTTTTTATGTCTATAACGAAATAAAATGGAGACATAATGATATATTGAATAGTGTCATCAATATAACTGTTGTAATGCAGTAAAATGTCAACTTATCAAATGAATGTTATTTTTATAAAATGCAGGAACACACATTTTGTCATAGTCACACGCGGTTTTTACGTAATACTTAACGTAGCCCTGCAGACTTCTCTATTTGTTTAAAAATCGCTTTTGCGGTAAAATGGTGCCGAATGTGGTCCTGCAAGTCGACTTACAAAAGACGACGTAAGAAAAGTTGTCGAAAGGTGCATCACGCTCTGCTTTAACATACGCAACTCCTCTTCCTATAATGATTTGATTGGATGGCGTCTGGCTCGCCTGCTAGACATAAACCTCCCTCCGTGTCAGTCGTTCCTCCTCCTTTCAGTCCTTCTGTTCGCCCGGCAGCTAGCAGCGGCCTACGACGTCCAGATAGCAGCCGTGTGCGGTGTTAAATTACTTCAATTAATTGTCCAAGCAAACAAAGCCTTCCAGTTATCCTCCAGAAACCATGGCTAGCTACCACAAACCCGACGAGAAGACTCTGCAGGGGCTCAAAGACATTGCTAACAAGCTAAGGATCCACTCCATTAAGGCAACATGCGCTTCCAACTCCGGGTAAGTCACGCAAAGTTACTCCCGAGTCGCCAAGAGTTGAGGAAATCACACGGAATCACTGACGGAAGATTGTTACCGTAGTCGCGGTGTGCAGACGATGCACGCGCTACCTGTGGGGGCCTGCTGGCTGCACGTGCAGTAGATTATGTTCGTGCGGCGCAAGTTAGCCAGAGCTAACTGCGCATTGAGAAAGCCGCTTCAGGAACACAGCAGGGTCTGGGGTAAGGAAACCCACGACATGGTTCATTCAGAGCGGCAGAACGTGACGTTCCCCCCTCAAGGCATTTTTAATGAGCACAGATGAAGTATGACTGACTTCCATGTAACCACGATCACATGTGTTGTGGTCTCATGGTGGTTTTTTACTCCTTTGGATTGTAATTATCAGTTTATAGAATTTGGAACGCTCCCAACTTTTCGTCTATTGCAAATTAAGTTTTGGGGTAATTTATGAACTTTTGTCGAGTTATGCATATCTGTAAGTTGTTTGCACACAATGTGCCTGTAATTAAACATTTCTATAGTTTTAAGTTATTTTTCTCAACGCAAAATATTGAGTATTGAAACATAAGTATAGGTTCTACTTATTTCCCCAAATGACATTGAGGTGCTATTTTGTCCCCACATAATTTTTAGTCTCATTTTTTGTTAATCAGGTATTGAAGTGTTTGCCTCTCCATTAGGCAGTAATTGATATTAACTTTATAGACTTTTGCATTTGTATTTTTAGGCCCGAGCAGCGAAGCGCTGCGAAGGCCTATTGTAATTGTACTGTTTCTTATTCTTCTTTCTTATTATGCTTCCGTCAAATGAATCACCTTTTTGGGGGCTTTAACATATTCAAAAACTCACCAAACTTCACAGAAAATTGTCCCCCTAGTAAAATTTTTGGATTCTGGTGGAATTTGAAGTGGGCGTGGCCAAACTGCTCTATAGCGCCCCCTAAAGTGAGTTGGAGGAAACCGTAAGTCGTAGAGATCTGAAACTCGGTATGTAGGTAGATCCCCCCAAATCAAGAAAAAAAGTATATTGGAGGTATCCCTTAAAAAGTACAGGGAGGCGGCCATTTTGGGTCAAAGGTCAAATTTTGGCGATTTTTCAATTTTACTCACGTCGAACTTTAACGAACTCCTCCTAGGGATTTTGACCTATCGGCTTCATTTCTGGTGAGGATGCAGATAAGGGGTGTGGCAATAAAAGTTATCAAAATCGTGAGTTTTCGTAAATGCTGAGTGGGCGGTCCTGGGCGCCAAAGATGGTGTACTCGCCAAAGAAAACGACACGCTACAACTTTCACATAAAAAGGTCAATTGGCACCAAACGTGGCATGAGTGATCCTGGTGGGATGCCTGATGATCGTATGTCATCATATTCTGACTTCACCTAAGCCCCGCCCCCTCAGAACAGGAAGTGCCTTTTTTATACTTGGAATGCTACATCTCTGGCTCGTTCAACCTAATCAAGATG